>KN505296.1:4602-16492 GCA_000787155.1 Scartelaos histophorus
TTGTGGGAGCGGCTGTTGTAACAGTCAGAGCCACTATTGTGGTGGTCGGAGCAACTCTTGTAGTTGTTGGACTGGGGGTTGCTGTTATCAGAGTGGCCGTTGCGGTTGTTGGAGCGACTGTTGTAGTTGTTGGAGTGGCCATTGTGGAGGCTGGAAACGCTGTTGTAGTTGTTGGAGCTGCTGTTGTGGTTTTAAGAGCAGCTATCATTGTAGTTGAAGAGGCTGCTGTGGGTGTCAGAGCAGCTGTCATAGTTGTTGGAGTAGCTGTTGTTGTTGTTTGAGTGGCTGTTGTAGTTGTTGAACTGGTGATTGTTATTCTTGCAGTGGCTGCCCTGGTTGTTGGGCTGACTGAAAAGGTTGGTGTAAGGGCTGTCATGGTCGGTGGAGCAGCTGTTGTGGTTGTTGTAGCAGCTGTTGTTTGTAGAGTGGCTGTTGTGGTTGTCAGAGTGACTGTTGGGGTTGTTGGAGTGACTGTTGTCTTTGTTGAAGAGGCTGTTGTAGTTGTTGGATCTTCTGTTGTTGTCGTGGGAGCAGCAGTTGTGGTTGTTGGGCCGGTTGACATTGTTGGAGTAATTATTGTGGTTATTGAGGAAACTGTTGTGATTGTTGGAATGGCTGTTTTGGTTGTTAGAGCGACTTTTGGGATTGTTTGAGTGCCTGTTGTGGTTGCTGGGGCATCTGATATGTCATTTAGAATTGCTGTCATGGTTGTCACGCTCTGGGTTGTGGTTGTTGATGAAACTGTTGTTGGAGCAGCTCTTGGAGTTGCTGGGAGAGCTGTTATGGTTGTTGTGAGACGCTCTGTGGTGGTTGTTGTTGCAGTTGTGATTGTTGGAGCTGCTGCTGTTGTTGTTGTTGTTGTAGTTGCTACACAATATGTGGTGGTTGTTGGAGGGCTTTCAGTGGTAGTTGTTGGAGGCTCTGTGGTGGTAGTTTTGGTAGGCTTTGTTGTAGCAATAGTTGGAAGCTCTGAAGTGGTTGTTGTTGCAGTCGTGGTTGTTGGAGGCTCTGTGGTGGTAATAGCTGTGATTGTTGTTGCACTAGTTGTAGTGGTTGTTTGAGTGGCTGTAGTGGTTATTGCCGGGATAGTTGTTTTGTTTGTATAAATAACCATTTTGGTTGTTGGAGCAGGGGTTGTCATTGTGGGAAGTTCTATTGTGTTTGTTGAACTGGGTGTTAGGGTTGAAGCAGCTTTTAAGCTTGTTGGAGTTGCTGATGTGGATGTCAGAGTGTCTATTGCATTTGTTGGAGGGCCTGTTGTACTTGTTATAGCAACTGTCTTAGTTGTTGTAGCAGCTGTTGTAGTCACTGGAAATGGAATGGTGGTTGATTGAAGCAGTGTGGTCTTTTGAATGGTTCTTGTGGTTGTTGGAGCAATTGATGTGCTTGAAGGAGTAGTCGTTGTGGTATCTGGAGCCACTTTGGTAGTTGTTGGAGCACCCACCACAGTGATTTTTGTTGAAGGCTGTTTTGAGATTGTCAAAGGCTCTGTGGTGGTTGTGGTTAGTGGCGTTATTGGGATTGTTGTACCAATTGTTTTAGGGGCTCCAGGATTGGTCGTAGTGTGAGATTCAGTAGTGATTGTTGTCAGAGCGGCTGTCCTGATTGTTGCAGAAGGTTGTGTTATTGCAGTAGTTGTGGTTGCTGGGTAAATTGTTGAAGGATTCATTGTGGTTGCTGTCACAATAGTCGTATCAGTTACTGTTGCTAAGGTACCAGTAGTTTTACTGTTTAGGGCGCCTTTCTTTAATGTTGTAAGAACTTCTGTAGTCGTTGTTGTGGGTGCATCTGTGGTTGATGAAGAAACACTTGTAGATATGAGGCCATCCATTGTTGAAGTAGTTTCAGCATCTTTGGTAGTAGTCATAGTAGTTGTAGTATTAATCGAGGAAGTTGTGGTCCGAGCATTTCTAGTTGACACCGGTGAATTTGTAGTTGCTGAAAAAGCACCCATAGTTGTGGAAGTAAAGGTGACGATCTTTGTTGCTTGGGGAATACTTTTGGTAGTTGTAGAGGGCAAAACACTGATGGGTGTAGTTGTAAAAGCACCTGTAGTAGTAGGGGCTTTAGTTGTGGAAGTTTGGGTACTTGTTAACGTTGTTGAAGGGCCACTACTTATTGTGGTTGGGTCACCTGTAGTTATCTGGGTAGTAGTAGGAGTGGTAGTGGAAGTTGTAGTGGGTGCTTTGGTGGTTGTAGAGGCTAAGGCACCTATAGCTGTAGTTGTGGCAGCACCTGTAGTAACAGCAGTTACTTCTTGTCTGGGCGACATTGTGGTGTTTGTTGTTGTTTTAACAGTAATTGATTTCACTGTTGCTACAATTTCTGTACTGTTAAGCTTGTCTTTGAAAAACTGTAAAAAAGGAAACAACAGTAATCAAACTTTTATTACAAAAATATTAATAAATACATGAATACATACATGCATAATGAGTATATTTACCTGTTTAATATTTGCAGTAAGCACTTCATTACTGACCTCACCCAAGGATGTTATCTTAATTTTCACATGAGCAAGAGAAGAGGACAAACCTTTTAAAGATAAAAATGTTGGTAATAAAAAACAACTAAACAACCAAAGAGTGTATCCAAGTTCTATTGGTAACATAACAGAATATACAAAATATGCATAGTAAAATAAACATCTACTATGCCATTTTCTAGATATAAATTAACTTTAATTAAACAATTTATTGAAACATTTAATGCTCTATTTAAGGTAATGTCAAAGTAATGTAATCTATGTGTTAATAACCCATATATAAGCAAGCAATCAGCCTTATACTGACCTGTATTGAACTCTAAATGTCTGTTATTGATCTCAAAAGCAGTGTACGATATGTTTTGAGAAGTATATTTTGTTGTCCTATAGTATTCTTGTTCTTGTTGCTCTTAACATTGGTGCATTAGATTTTCCTCAGTTTTAGTCTGTGTTCATAAGCAAGCATGTTTCAAATGGATGACTTTAATAATAAGATGAAAATGTTTTGTACTGTATGTATATTTACTTTATTATTCATTAAACCGCTGTGCATTTTTAAGAGAGGAACAAATAAAATGAAAAAAATATCAGATTAATTATTATGATAGCTATATGCAGTATTCAGTTTACTGTCACACCATTTAGACCCACTGCCCCATAGCACTATTATTCTTAACATATTTTTAATTTTCAAACAAAGCGTGGAAAATGACATTTCAATAAACATTTTAAAGTTTACCTTGTATGGGTGTCCTTTTAAAAAATACCAATATCATTAGACAGAGAATCAGTTTGTCTTTCATGATGATCCAGTGATCTCAGTGCTTCAATGTTGTGTGTTTGTGTACAAAACTCTGTTGCTAAGGTAGGATCCATTGTTCACTGCCTACAAGGTGAGACGCAAAAAGTACAAGAAAAACTTTCCCTTTAAGCTTGTTGGAAGTCATTCAGCAGTAATTGTTAAGTGTTGTTTCTAGACAAACTTCAGAATATAGATTTTTATGTTCCTTTATCTGCATGTTCATTGTACATTTTTAACCACATGAGATGATGAGAAATGACTAAGCAAATGATGAAAAAATTACCAAGTTCTCTATATTCAATCTCATCTGATTCTTTTGGCAAAATGCTTCACCCACTTTTCCTAGAGTGTATGTGGTGTATGGATGATTGGTTGTGTGAGGGGGTGATGGGGGGTTAATCCAGGGGAGCTGTAGCTACATTAGTAAAGACTAAAGACTAAATCATATCTGAAGGAGTGGTTTAAGAAACACAAATGTTTGAATCATGTTTGTAATCAAAACCTACTCTGAGTAAAAGTATGACATCAAAAAGTACTCAAGTAAATGTAACTGAGAACTACCCACTTTTACAGTTTTCCAGTACTGGCCCTTATTTATGGGAACGTTGAGACTCAAGACCCACATTTCTGTCTTCACTTTTGATTAATATTTTTATTTTTATTTAATTTCTAATTAGATTTGATTTGATTATACATTTTGAGTTGGGTTTGGTGATATATGTTATTTTTAGTGATGTGAAATCTGATCCAAACTCAACTGAGAAAAGATCTCTAGAGCCCTCTACTGGAAACCACCACACAACATTCTGAAAGTCAGGTCTTTATCAAGTGCACAGTTCTTAGACCAATTTATTAACCTCATCTCTTCTTTTGGGAGATAATATTATCTTGTTTATCATGTTTCTCATGTGAGAGTAAACAAGCATCACTCTGGTGGATTTTCATAAAAGTCTGATTAAATAGTAAAAACGGTTGTTGTGTCCTTGGACAAGGCACTTCACCCACATTGCCTAGTATGATAGTGGTGTGTGTGTGTGTGTGTGTGTGTGTGTGTGTGTGTGTGTGTGTGTGTGTGTGTGTGTGTGTGAGAGACGTGTGGATAAAGTTGTGCGGTTTGATTTTCCCTCAGAGAGCCGTAAGTGTGAGCTGTCGTGTGTGTCCAAGGAGACGGGGGAGGTGAACTGTAAAGCACTTTGGGTCTCTTGAAAGGCACTATATAAATGTAATGATTAATTAATGATTCATAAATCATTAGTTTATTAAAACTTAAACTGAAGTGGATTCTGAACCCTGAAGCACATGTCTGGACTCTGTAATAGTGACGAGTCACAGAGGAAAATCTAGTTTTGGTAAATACAACGAGGAGTGAAGCTACTGTTGAGATATTGTCTCATAAACCACATTTGTTTGGTCCTGTCATTCCCATTCCAAAGCTGAAGCCAATATTACTGAAACAGAGCACTATGAAGTGACTATAGAAATGACTATAAAATATGACGATAAAAATGATTTTCATTTGTTGGATTGATATACAAACTGATCTTGACTCTTGGCACAATGGTTGGATTATTTTGTCATGATCTTATCACGATTATTCACTCATATGAATCCCTGTTTAAACATCGATGTATTTTTCTAATGGGGCTTTTTAATTTTGTTCTTTTCATAACAAAGATCAGATCATCTTGAGAATAGCCGCTCTTGTTGCCCTTTAAGTCCCTACTTTAATTGAGCCCACTCAGCTGCTTGTATCTGACATCATGTTGGCGTAATATTTAAGATGTGGTTATTGCTCTGTTTCATTTTTTCCACATTTACTTGTGCGTCAGTATAGCGTGCAGTCGGGCATTATGCTCGGTAGAACCAATGCCCAGAATCATGGCTATGTTTACATATTCAGATTTATTGAGTTGCGCTACATTGAATACACACAAATGTACAAATACATTTGACTGAGATTTGAATTACATTTTGAATGCCCTCTCTTAAACCACAGTATTTTTGTCAATGTTTCCAGGTAGTTGAACAAGATCATTTAAAGTAACAATATTTTTACTTAATGCAGGTACAATTTACAAATCTGTAACTACTCTACTTTAATAAGAAAAAAAAAGCAAAATATCAAGATATTATACAGTAATACACTTATACAGTGCATTATGCTTTTTGCACAGGGGACTCCAACATCTTTCCTCCGGTGAGCTGCTTTACAAAACAAAAATGCCAGAGACCTCTACTTTTAGCAGAAATGGAGTAAAAAATAAATAAATCCACTGAGTTAGATGAGATCAGTTAGATGCCTATAAAACATAAAACATTTTCCATTTATACATCCACAGAGTTCAGACATCACACTGACATATTTACAAGGGTATTAGGCATTTAAAGATGCACAAAAATATAGGTATTAGGCATTTGATTAATCACATGTTACATATGCTGCATAATATGAAAGCTCTTGGCGAGCTGCTTGGAAGGAGGTGCAGAGCCACGGGTTGGAGACCCCTGATTAGCTTCTATGTATAATATAGTAAAGTGCTATTTACTTTAAAATGAAATATATCAAACCAAACCATCCAAAATATATGATTCCTGAATATATTTACTAAAAGATTGTCAGAAAATATACACATGTCATATGTCATGGTTGTTTTAATTTAATCAAATGTAGTTTGTCCTGAGGAGCTCAACAGTGACGCCTGCTCCACTTCTGAAGTAACTTTTCAAAGACGCTGCAGACACTATTACGCAGTTATTCTAAATCTAAAAAGCACATTTAAAGGTGCTCTGTGTAACTTTCAGGTGGAGGGCCTGTTACCTGTGTTGCTTTGGAACATTCCGCAGTATGGCATTAAACCTATCTAACCCATCTTGTGTTTAATTAATTACAGGTGATTTTATTTCTCCAAAACACAAAATGTTCTCAAATTTGACTCAGAACAGGGCTTGCTGGAATCACATGTGTGTCTCCATGGAGATAGAATAGCTTAATGCTATACTGCGGAACATTCCAGGCAAATAATAACGTTCCATGGAGGCAGTTTCAGAGACAGATTTTAAGTAAAATTATAGGTCTTGAGGCTATTCGTCACTGCAGAGGTGATTAGCGCTTTTTTCCGCTGCTTTCACTGCTGAGCTCCATTTGTGTTCTCTTAAATATTCCCCTGTGTTCCATTGCAGTCATAGCTGGTCATTTTGAATTTGCTTCCTATTGTGTTTGTGCAAATACTGCGTTATATGATACTCAAAACAGAGGAACTTGCACGTAATCACAACAAAGCTAAGTGCTGAGTCACGGTCCACTCATTCAACTATTGTCACAACATTACAACCGAGAAATAATCAGTGCACTGCAAAGTTTGTCCAAATGCACTACGGGCTCCCTGTCTCTCTCTGAATGCTCTTCACTGTCACGTTAGTGCCATAAGCCGCCATTCTTTCTGAGACAAACTGCAAATAAAAAAACACAAAACATCTTATAGGATCACGTCGTGGTCACATGACCGTGTTTAGATTTGTTACCTGTGTGATGACTTGGATCAGCGTTTCATTGCTGACTGCACTAGATGCTGAAAGTGTCATTTGTAGCATTGCGGATGAAGACTCAACTATTGGAAAGAAAAACAGATAAAGCATTAGAGCACCAATACAGAAACATGTTTTTTTTTATAATTATTAATAAATGTAGAATTATGGTTATCAAATTGTAGTTGTGGCCTGGTAATAGTAGCAAAGGTAGTTTTAGTTGCAGTAGTTTGTATACGCTAACTTTTCTGCTTTGAGGATCTGCCATGTGCTTCTCTCTATGGAGCTGTCACTGTGTTGCCTGGAATGTTCCACAGTCTGGCATTAAACTTATTTACCTCCACGTAAACGAGCAGGTGACGCCGCAAGGCCACGTTACAGGTCAGATCTGTGGAGAGAGACGCCGCTTTCGGCAAGAGAGGTGTTTTCTCTTTGCGACGAAATGGTAAATACGAAAGACGTTTAATGCCGTACTGTGGGACATCCTCATCATCTCCACGGAGACGGCAGGTTTTCAGACACCCCTCCCACCAGAATAGTTAACCGAGAAGAAACTTTATCTTTTTCTTGCTTATTGCTGTAATAGAATATGGCTTCATCGGGCCACAATGTAAAAATAACCAAATGCTTGGGTGAGGCTCTATGCAACACATGGACAACACATGACACACACTTTCTAAAAACTGAAACTGATGTGATAAAAAAATAAATAATAATCATTAAAAAAAATAATTAAAAAGAAGCTGTTTAAACAAACACATACCCGGCGGGATAGTTGGCATTAAAGTGGTCGTAATTGGAATGGAAGTGGTCACGTTTCCTAATGGAGCTGCTGTGGTTGACATATTGTTGAATGCGGTTGTGTTAGTCGATACAGTTCCAGGGGGCGCCGTTATGGATGCTGTAGTCATGTTTGAATTAACGGCGGTCGTTGCATTTGGATTGACAATCGTAGTTGCATATGAGGGGAGTGTGGTAGTGATATTAGTATTTGGGTTCGCTGTAGTTAGTGACATTTGCGCGGTAGTTCCGTTGTTTAAAGTTGTGTTCGCCGGTTCCGCTGTTGTCGCCGTGGGCAAAGTACCAGTAATTGTTGCATTGTCTGTAGATGCACCAGTAATAATTGTTGTATTTGTATTTGCAGTTGATACATTAGCGGTTGTTAATGTAACCGCAGTAATAGTTGTAGTTACATTTGTAGTTACGTTCGTTGCCGTTGTTGTAATCATAGACGGTATCGTGGTGGCATTGGATGCGGCTGTAGCTGTTGCCGAGGCATTGTTAACGGTGGTATTTTCAAAACTTGCAACCGTAGTAACAGCTACAGTAGTTTGATTTGACGGATTTGTGGTTGTGGCTTGAGAAACGTTAGTTGAAGCTGTAGTTGTATCAGCGGATGAGTTTGGCGCTGTAGTTGTAACTAGAGGGGCCAGAGTTGTATTTTGAAAAACTGTTGAAGTTGTTATATTCGACAAAGTAGTTGTGTTTGACTGTTGTGCGGTGGTAAGTTGAGAAGGTGGAGTTGTTGTCGGAATGGCGATAGTTGTAGATGTATTTGTAGGAGACGTTGTATTTGATGAAGTTATGGTTGTATTTAGTATTGTTGTTTGTGGAACTGCACTGGTAGTTTGTGACACTGTAGTTGCGTTTGGATTAGTTGTAGTTGCGTTTGGATCAGCTGTAGTTGGAGCAGCTGTAGTTACGTTTGGAGCAGCTGTAGTTGGAGCAGCTGTAGTTACGTTTGGAGCAGCTGTAGTTGGAGCAGCTGTAGTTACGTTTGAAGCAGCTGTAGTTGCGGCAGCTGTAGTGGCAGATGGAGCAGCTGTGGTTGAGGTTGGTGCAGCTGTGGTTGGTGCAGCTGTGGTTGGAGGAACTGTGGTTGGAGGAACTGTGGTTGGAGGAACTGTGGTTGGAGGAACTGTGGTTGGAGGAACTGTGGTTGGAGCAGCTGTGGTTGGAGGAACTGTGGTTGGAGGAGCTGTGGTTGGAGCTGCTGTGGTTGGAGGAGCTGTGGTTGGAGCAGCTGTGGTTGGAGCAGCTGTGGTTGGAGGAACTGTGGTTGGAGGAGCTGTGGTTGGAGGAGCTGTGGTTGGAGGAGCTGTGGTTGGAGCTGCTGTGGTTGGAGCTGCTGTGGTTGGAGGAGCTGTGGTTGGAGCTGCTGTGGTTGGAGCTGCTGTGGTTGGAGCTGCTGTGGTTGGAGCTCCTGTGGTTGGAGCATTTGTTTGAGCTGAGAAAGATTTGAAAACACATGATAAGTCACATTACACCTGAACCTAAAATAAAATAAAATAATAGTTACTTTACATGTGTTTAATCATTTTGACAAGGACTTTTATTGGTGCGTCCTGTGACTGAAAGTCTTAATAAATCCATAATTATTTGTATATTGCAAAATACATATTTTAATTGCAAATTCAATTCTGTGAACTGACCAAAAGGTTTTTTTGTTTGTTTGTTTGAATAGATTTTTCTTGTTTTCTCACTGTGGACGACTGATGTTCACACAAATATCTGTGTTATAATTTGAATCGTTCTTTACTTTTACATTATGATATTCTAAAACTACATGAAATAACATCACGCATCAAGATGAGCTCTAAATCTGTCATTAAATTAGCAATAAATCTGTGTTGTAAATCTTTACCTTGAGCGAGTGAAGTCATAAAAACAATAGATAATAAAGTTAAAATCCCTTTTCGGTCCATAGCTGCAGATGTTCCTCGCTCCACTGAGTTCGTCTGTGCTCTGGTCTGTGCTGTTAACTCTGAGCTCCTCCTGCTGCTCCACTCAGACCGTCAAGCTGCCGAGAACTTCCGCTGTGAAATGCCCCGTGGCTGTGCATTTTATTACTTAAAGGTGCATTATGCAACTTTGCATGTGGAGGTTCATCGCCATTGTTCTGCCTGGAATGCTCCACAGCGCGACATTAAACAGCGCGACGTTACGTTTATTCAATTACAGGTGGTTTTATGTCTCAAAAATGCCGAGAAAAACAACCTCGCAGATGTGACATGTAACTTGTAAAATAAAAACAGTGTGAAAAAGCAGGAACATCTATGGAGAAACTCACCATGAAAGTCCCATTTATCAAAAAAAAAAGGGGAGAAATGAAATGTTCTTTTTTGGGTGTTGTCATACACTGTCCTTCTAGTTAAAGTCGATTTAGTGAAATTTGAAAGAGAAGTGGTGAAGTTTGAAGGTTTCAATTTGAAAAAAAACAAAACTACAACATATTAAAACAATAGAGAACTGTTCTTCTAGGTATAATCCCAGTTTTCCTGGTGGCATCCACAGCAGCAAAGGTTCAAATTAAACCGGACTAAAGGCAGATGTTTAAACTCTTAAAACTTTGTCCAGCTAATTTCATTTTAACAATTCTTTACAATAGATGCACACAATATTTTTACCAAAAGCTTTTTGTGCAATGGGGTCAATATTTACTGTAGAGAAGTAGAACCTTATCACCATCCAACTTATCAAATAAAAATTGTTTTTGTATTGATTTACAGAGAATCATGATACAAACCAGCCACTTCCACAAGATCTCAACAACCACATTTAGCCATTTATTTTTGTATTCAAAGAAACAAAGGTCCATACATAGAAAATATGAAAATCACACAGACATTTTCAACATAAATAGAGTATATGATATTAGACAAACTCTATTGAGAAACAGTGTTGATGAAAAGATAAAAAAGCAAAATCTATGTCAGCATATATATCATGATTTATTTCCTCCCATTTAGACCCAAGTTTTGACTTTTATTTTGTTGTGCTTACAGGATCCACTCAGCCTCTGATCTGCAGCCTGGAACTTGGTCCTTATTTGGTTACATGTAAATCAAGTCTAGACAAAGTACATGCATTTGTACTACTAATGCTGCAGTAATAACCTCTATGGTTTCAGGACAGTAACTTTACATTATTATTATTATAGTAACTTTACATTGCTTTTCACATTTATTTGGGAAAAATAATACTTCTAAAACATGTTTTCAGTGAGCTCAGCTGGTTTTCTCTTCACATTTTAAAGGGAACGATGAGCCCTGTGATTTTTAAGGATTGAAATATGCTCCAAAATACATCTGTGGATGAAAATGTCCATATTATAGGTGGAACTAGGGATCTGTACCAATTCTGATACCGATACTGGTATTCAATACCAGTGCCACAGTGGGGGTGGGATTGTCATGTTTTATTCACTGTAAAGTGCTTTGTGTTACAGTTTTGCATATGAAAAGCGCTCTGTAAATAAAGTTTGATTGATTGGTTGATTGATTGATATTGGTTGAGCCGATATCCTGGTTGGGTTTTTACTGGATGTCATAAAACAATTTCCTGACAAATATTGACCGAGGACATTTACTCGTTACCTGCTGGAATAAGAACATCACTGGATTAGTTTTGTAGTAAGTTAACTGAGTTTTGATAGAAATAAAATCCTTTTTTCAGTCCCTACACTATTGTCACTGATATCGCGTATCGACAGTTACCAAAAGCCAAAGTATCGATGTCGGTATCAGAAGTGAAAAAGGTGGATGGTGCATCCTTAGGTGGAGTTTAAGTCACTTTCTCTGTTGTTGTTCCTGGGCTGGTCTGATCTGTGGAGAGTGGAGCAGCCGCGGTTGGAGCGGCTTCTGTTGTAGGCGAAATAACTCTTGTTGTAATTTGTTTTATCACAACGTCGTAATCAGCGTCGCCCAGTTTATCTCGGAAAAACTGGAAGAGAACAACAAATAAAATGAAATGATGACATTACATACAGATCATTTGAAGCGCACGGTAAAAATGGTTTTGCATTATCATTATGTTGTATTTCACATTTGAAATGCTCTAGTGTAACAGGCTCAGTTCAGTTTATTTGCCATTTGCAGCGCTGAACTCTTTTCTTCTTCTTCTTTATTGCTTCTTCTTAATTATGAATATCTCTGTAATAACTCCGCCCATCCCTGTGAAACAAACACTGGGAACAAGAGTAGACGCATAAATAAAAATAAAAGTTTTGGGGTTTTTTCCACAATCGCCTTAGAAAGTATCATTATTCAACCTAAAGACGTGACTGTTGTTGTGTTAAAATT
>KN505301.1:0-10822 GCA_000787155.1 Scartelaos histophorus
GATAACTGTTGTTGTGATTTTGGACTACCATATTTTTCGGGCTATAATGCGCACCGGATTATAAGGTGCAGTATCAAATAATATGTCAGTTGTGTCATTGTCCACACATGGGACTCCACTTCCAGAGCGGCTGGTCCGTTTGGCAAAAACACTGGTGTGAAAGGGATCCGTACTAGTTGAGAATTGATACTATGTTATAAATTTTGTCCCCAATCGAACCACTCTACCGGACCAACAGGTGTGAAAGCACCCTTAATCAAACATGCCCGGATCCCTCTCAACATTGTTCAGTTTTAAGACTAAAATACAGAACCTGAAATCTGCATCGTAATCGTAGCATTTTGGGTCCTTGTACAGCACACGGCAGAACTACCGGTATGTTGCACAGTCGCCCTATATGTGGCCAACATATTACTCCTCCTGACTCGCCCACTAATACCTTATTAGACTAATGTGGACAACATCAAATCGGTTTGAGGTTAAACACAACCAAAGGTCATACATAAGGCCACTGGATTATAAGGAGCACTGTTGATCTTTGAGAAAATGTAATGATTTTAGATGCACCTTATAGTCTGAAAAATACAGTATACAAAAATAAATTGAACGGAATTGAACATAAACCATAACCACCACAGAGGAGCACACATCAGCCTGTTTGATGATATAATTCAGCTTTGCGCACATTTGTTTACGCATTACAGAAACGAAACTTAAAACCGCATGTCTCAGTTGCGTAAACTATAAAAACTATAAAACTAAAAAAACGCTTGCTCCTTGTGCGCTGATGTGTTCAGGTTCTATCGGACTAAAGGACACGACTCAGTGGAGTATGAGTGTTCTTTCTGTGAGGGATGTTCATATCTCTATGTTGAGTCTGTTCTGTGTGTATTTCGTGTTGGAGAAGAACTTTTGTCGCTTGTTAATGACGTGTAGGTGGGATAAATGCGTCCTGACCATTCAGACTGAAGTCGCATGTCCAAAAATGTTGAAGAAATCTGATTTGGGTCTCTTTAGGCTGCAGTGTGCGACCCAGTCAACTCAGATATGTGCTCCTAAAACCGATACATATCCGATATTTCAACATATGACTTCAGTCTGAACGGTCAAGTCGCATCTATCCGACCTACATGTGACCAAATGTGCACAAACTCGTCATATGAAAATTGTGTTTGAACTCAGTGAAGCAGCGAAGCACAAACAAATCCCACCACTCTCATTTTCTACGGACGTTGCTGCCGCTGTCCCACAAAACGCCTAACATGACCCAAAATCTCGTCCTTCTCCTTCTCAATCTCCTCCTTTTAAAAAATAAACTGTACATGTTCAGGCTCCGGTACGACAGCAGCTTTAAAATCGCCAAGTGATCGATGCAGCGTCCATGTTTAGGCTGTTTCCGTGAACTCTTGAGGACGCTCGCTACTCCGGTTCGTATGCTTGGTACTTTTGGGGCGTTTAAAGTTCACACTGGAGATCACAACCTCGCAAAAAACATCGGATTTCACAAAAAAATCCATATTGAGCATTAAGCCCTGCAGTTTGAGCGTAGCCTAAGGTGTATATTTTGTTATTTTTGATGGTTCTGTGGTTGGGCCGGGTTTTTTCACGCTCTAAGGTCCGGCTCCCGACCCTTCTGGATAACTTGCTTTCAGAACTGAACCTTGAAAAAATAAAACAGTTAAAGAGGTTGATTTTATGGATGACTAATGCAATGTCGATTTGTTGACTCTAAAATGCGGTAAATGATGTGAAATCATTTTAAAGTAGTTTTTCAAACCATTTGTGTGTTTGATATCTGATAGAGAGGGGTGGGGTGTGGGAGAGTTTGGATTTTTTGTGCCTTTTTTGTTTAGTTTTGTTAAAAAAAAAAAAAAGTAATTAAATCAAACTTGAATAAATACATACAAATAAAAAATATAAAAAATAAAAACAGAAATTAAAATAAAACACCCACACACTCAGAAATCTCATTGTAACTTGATTTCTGGGCTTTTAAAATGACTTAAATGTTATAAACTGTCAGAGGGGCCGTGATCTGAAAGGAAAATATTTTGATTTTACATGTAATTTAAATAATCCTGTAACTCCAACTGTTATATTAAAAGATACACTGTGTAACTTTTCTTATGCAGGGTCTGTCACCTGCTTCTCTCCATGACTGGAATGTTCCCTAGTTTGGCGTTACACTTATTTCTCGCTATGGAGACAGCAGGTCATGTCAGATCTGTGGAGAGGAGCCCCCGCACAGTAAGAATGGAAGTTTTTAAGTCAATAAAAAACAACGTTACTGTATAAATGCGAGATGGGCACATTTAATGCCACACCGGGACATTCCAACGCAAGTAACAGCATCTCCATGGAGACAATAATCAGACTGAGAGTGCATGTGATCTGGGTTGCCAGATTGTACCAATAAATGCGGATTTCAGTAAACCCAAAAGACTCTTAGAGAAACGGAAAATGTTTTATTATTTTAGTTAAAAGCTTGAAGACAAATTGATTATTCAAATTTGCGTTTAAACATTTATCAGACTAATGGAGAAACTCTAATGTTGTTTGCATATAGATTACAGATTAATTTTTAATTTTGAGCTGCCCCAAACTACTTCACTCTCCACTTTTTCTCCACATACGGCCAAGATGATCACTCGCCTCAAGACCAGAAAGTCCTTGGTGTCAGAATAGAAAGGCAATTTAAAAGACATTAAAGTGCCCATATTACGCTATTTTCTGATCTGTCATAATGTTGTTTCCTCATCAAATCATACCTAAAGTTGAGCTCTGTTCCACCTTGTGATGTCATGTGGTAATACAGAAAGTGCTCCACTGTGTTTTTAAACTCCACACACCTGCACTGGAATCACGTGGATAATTTAAGACCAAGAATCAACTTTTTCTTTTTTTTTTTTACTGAACAAAAATTCTAAAATGTAGCTGTTAACTTTGATACTACCGCTTCATGACATCATAAGGTGGAACAGAGCATTTTGAGCTTTGGGAGATGTAGACAGACTAATAATAAAGAGTTACTCAAACATGTGTGAATGAAACAAAACACAACCTCAGGTAACAAACACCAGATTTCTTTCTTTGGCCAAAATGTAGCTAGATTTGTGTAGCGAGTTGTTAGAAGGTTCTATATTACACAAAATGGATTCTTATGTTGTTACCTCCTCAAAAACATACCTGGAGTTGTGTTTGTTTCATTTGCACGTTCGAATAACCCTTTAAACATTAAACCTCGTGCACACAGCTTTTTACTTTTTACCTTTTTGTTCAGTAAAGCTGGGTAATTCCAGGGCTGAATTCATCCAAATGATTGCGCTAAAAGTGTATAGAGTTTAAAAACACAATTAACACACTGGTTTAAGAGAAGAATTAAACTTTTTGTGCAACTTTTCCACTGGAGGGTCCATCAAATGCTTTAATCCGTGGACGCGTCACTGCTTTGTCTGGAATGTTTCACTGTCTGGCTTTAAACCTTTCTATCTTCATGGGGACCAGATCAAATTAAGTTGCAAGTCAGATCTGTGGAGTGGCAACCCCGCTCAGAGTCAGAATTCCCTTTTTTATTGGTATTTTTCAGCTATAAAACCAACTGTAATGGAAACTACATTATAACATAGATCAGAAAATAGCGTAATATGGCCCCTTAAAGAACCGACCGTCACCTTGTCAGTGTTAGGGCTCCTCTTGGATGTTTGTTTCATTTGCTTGGAGAGTTTGTCCATGGATCTGAATGCAGCCGAGGTACAGAAGAGTGTGTGGGAGTGTGTGGGAGTGCTTTTGATCATTCGCATAAAAGCCCCGTTCTTCTGATCCGCCACCTCTCTGTCGGATCATTCAGCGGGCGCAATTATCGCAGACAACACGGTAACGCGCGAAGCAGGAGGAGTCAAGGCCGAACAGCGAATGGGTGAGCGCTACACGTTTACATACCCATTTACTCATAGATGTAGCTGGTACGCGGTTACATATACCGAAGTACATTTACCGCATCTAAGATTTTGATTTTTAAATTTCATAAACTAACTTAGCTTGACGCAAACTCTTCCCTTGCCTCAAAATGCTGCATTGTGTAACCAAATTAAACCAGGTTACAGCTTAGATCCGTGGAGAGGCCGCCCCACTCACAGTCAGAATGCCTGTTTTTCTAGGTATTTTTTGAGTTATAAAAACCAGCAAGTTGCGAGTTTGTTTTTTTCTTGTTTGCATGATCTTGTAGAGCGAGATCTTGTCCCACGCCTACCTTCTTGTCTCCGTAAAGATGTCATTGCTTTGGCTGAAATGTTCTACGGTATGGCATTTAACACTGTTCATTTATAACTCACAAACAAATACCATGCAAATGATCCAGAGCGCACAGCTGAGCCACGCACGGACTCACTTTACCAATGGCGCAGGATTATAGAGAACTTTACGCTGACTTGTTTTTCTGCATCTTTACACAGGTGCACAACAGTGGATAAATTTACTATATCATTTATTTGGAAATTACACTTTTACCAGGACTGAGGATGATTTTGGAGTTTTGTTCATGTTATCTAATTGTCTTTAATGCGCACAATACAGACGTTCACTGATATGGATTATTATGACAACGAGACAGTGTAAAGGCCCCGCACCAGAGATCTGATTTAGTTGGGGGGTTTTTTCAGTTCTTCTGGTTTACTGGTAAGATGACACACTGCTTTGCTTGGATGCAAGTATGATTATGTTAAAACCTGAGTACGGTTTGTGCCTTTCATTTAGTTATGAGTTTCGCTATGTGCTGCTGCTCCTCCAGTGACTGTGGGGAGGCGTGTTTAGCTCCACTCCACTGAGCTGGTACCAGGCCTAATTGGGATATACTGTCGATATAACAGTCGAGAGAACTCTTAATGAAGGTATAAAGATCCATCCAAAACATTGGGAATTCTGTATGGACCCAATGGAGTGTACAGACATGAGATGTGAATGAAATTTGTATTTCTTAAATGGCGCTCCAGCACGTCCTGCAAAGTGAATATTAATTATGTTGACGTGATTATTAAATCGTGATTATTGAATCATGTCAAGCTGGGGTTGGCAGTCCGCCCACTGAAGAAGGGCCCTTCACACTGACTGATGTGAGCATGAAGTCTTTAAATAAACCTGCAATACCCACTCTGTTGTTTGAAGGTAAATGTGAGGAGTACCTGCCTGGTGAGTTCTTTAGCCTCAATCAGGAACAATGATCGATAATGAAGCACTTATTGATTCCAGAGCAGTGCATGATGGGAGGAGGCTTTTAAAGACTATTAGGTAGGTGAACTTAAGATTACAGTAATTGTGATGGGACCATTCAACGACAAAGACTGAGCAAGCCAGAAACAGATCCACAGTGGAATAGTGGTTAGAATGGCAGACTGTGACAAGGTCTCAGGTTTGATTCCTGAAGTAAGTGCAGCCATTCTGTGTTTTCAGAGCACTGTGTTTCATTTTTAGTACAGTATGTCACTATATCTCTCCATGTGCCTGAAATCTTTCATAGTACAGTATTAAAATTATATCTCAGTGTTAAACTGATATCTCAGACAAGCAGGTGCACCAACAGGCACAGTTGCAAGTCAGATCTGCAGTATGGCAAGTCTGCTCATGGTAAGAATACATGTGTTATA
Source organism: Scartelaos histophorus (assembly GCA_000787155.1). Taxonomy (NCBI): domain Eukaryota; kingdom Metazoa; phylum Chordata; class Actinopteri; order Gobiiformes; family Gobiidae; genus Scartelaos; species Scartelaos histophorus. The sequence goes on from KN505301.1 coordinate 5,640, forward strand.
GGATAAAATATATTTTGACAGTGAAAACTGTATGGAAATCCTTTATTGTGTTTTTAAATACCTTAAAAACAGGCAAACCTACTGTGTGTGCAGGCTCCATAGATCTGATCTGGAACTTGGTTTAATTAATTGAAGCACATCTTCAGACATCTATGGAAAAGATATATCACTAAGTTAATGAAAACATCTGGATTTACTCAGCTTTTTCAACTGGCGTTTCACTGCTAACAAAGTCCAGGGGTTTGTGTTGGTGTCTGTGGCTCCACAGGAGGAGATGAGGAGGCCCCAGGTGGAACGCTGCTGCAAAGGCTGAGCCTCTTATCTATAGACAAGATAAATTAACTACATGTAGCCTGCACTCTCACAACTGGCACACTGGCCATGTCTCATGTGAAAGCTCAGAACGCTCTTGATGGCTGCAGATGCTGGGGTTTAATGACTATTCAGATCAGAGAGGCATTTTATGTTTAAAGCAACTGGATTTCAGCACAGAAACTCAGACTTATTCTGCTTTTAGATTGAACACTTGTCTTGAGAACCAAAACACTAAATTATAGTATAAATAAATGGGACACGTCTGATGTTTTTGTAATTTAGAACAACTCAATCTTATACTTGATATAAATATATTACCTTGTACCTAGACACACAGGGCAAGTTTAGGCCTCTTAAAAGAAAAATCTTTCATACAGCGCCTTTAATGCCTTGCTGTGGAACATAGGCGAGATCATAACATCTCCATGGAGACAAACACATGAGATAATTCACAAGAAAATGTCATAGTGCCCCTTTTAAATGATCCGGCGTGTAGAAGGATGCTTCTGGTGGGTTATCTGAGAACACAGAATGGCTCTATTTTCTTTTGGTATCTGTTGTGTTCATTTGTGTCGGAGTAACTGGCTCCTGCATGTCCGTCCTTCAGTGTGTAAACACCAGCAGTCAGTCAGAGCTTCAGTCCATGCCCCATTGATTTCCAATACAGCTCACAACAACAGACAGATCGACTGGAGAGACAAGGGAAAGCACCCACGCTCAACACTGCCCCCTACTGGTTATCGCCGAGCAGGGCGTTCAGGTGGTAGTTTCATGTTAAAGGAACTGTACGTGATTTTATTTTCAAGTTCATAAACATGTCTTGAGATACAATGTTCAGATCAAATATAATATATTTACTGGTAACAATTCTAATGCTGATTTATTTGTAAGGACAAAACACTGGACATGACGGCCAAGTTGCTTATGTTGTAATTTGGAATTTTGATTCTTAAGACGGTTAGCAGAATTATCAGAAAGAGCCTCACATGAATCTTAGTTTCAGTTCTCAAATTCAGTTGGTTTAAACATGGTTGGTTTCACATGAGACATGACCTGCCTGTTACTGAGAATGAGAAAAAGTTGTATGTTTCCCGGTTCAGTGGTGATTGTAAAACCCCAAATATGCCGAAAAGTTAATTGTTTGGAATATAATTTTCATTAGCGTTTGGCCGTGCTAGAACAAGGTTCTAGCAATAACATATTGATCTGGGTCGTTCTGCATGTATGTGTATTGTTGGAACGTTCTCCAGTTGCCATGGTGATACATTAGAAAACACTGCCAAAGAAGTACTAAGTATATCAGAAAAGGAAAAAATAAAATGGATTTAAACAGCACATTTTCAGGAGCCTGTGATCAAAATGAGTGTTCATCATCCTGTTTAGGAGTTTGATTTTCAGCAAAAAGGTGAAACTATTGGCTAGCTAGAGCTTCTGACTGTTAAATTAGTTGAGAAGGACTTGTTTGTAGCTGCAGCTGTTGCAGTTCCAAATAAGTCCGGTCTGCATGGTCAGATTAAGTTATTAAAATCGAATAAAACATCAGACAGAGCAATGCCTACTGTTAGCATTACACCCCCAAGGGAATGTTGATGACCGCACACACCTGTACCTAAACTGTAATTGAATTAAATGTCTGTACTATTTTATTTTCCTCTCCTTCTCAGCATTCTATAGGCGAATTTTAACTTTGGATACACTTCATCTCATTCAATGTTTTTTTTTTTTTGTTTTTTGTTTTTTGTTTTTTGTTTTTTTTAACAATTCTACAATTTATATACATGCAGAAAATAACACGCGTGTAAAAATAGAAACAACCAAATTAGACTTGCCTATTGGATAAATGACGATGGATAATGAATGATGTGATTTGTATGGTCCAACACCACACTCTGGTGGCCAATACGTGTCATTACAAACATAATATTTCTCATGTCTGCTGATGGCCTTTAGAGGGCGCTCTTCTACCACGACTATGGATATGTCACTGCTCTACCTGAAATGTTCCACAGTACGACATTAAACATTTTTATTGACATTTTTTTCAATTACAGGTGTTTTTATAGCTCTAAAATATCTGGAAAAACAGACATTCTGACTGAGAGAGAGGCTGCCTCCCCACAGATCTGACCTGTAACTCGCTCTAGTTTGGTTCCATAAAGATTAGAAAGGTTTAATGCCACACTGTGAAACATTCCAGTAAAAGCAATAACATCTCCACAGAGAAAAGTGTTTGACGGACCCTCAGGCAGAAAAGTTACACCTTTAACTGTGAATAAAAAGACTCTGCAGCTTAAAACTTGTGATTTCAAGTCTATAAAAAAATGTTATAGTGGTTTTCACTTGTTTGTGCATGTTTGATCTGTTCACTCAGTTGTCTACAGCTATTTCCCAACCCAAGAATGAAAATAGGGCCATCACAGCTTCCTGCCTTTATGTGTGGAGTGCATCATGACTCACGGGAGGATCTGCGTACACTGTGTATGTTTATAGAGCGAAACTTAAAACTACATGGCTCATTTGCATAAACTCGGCTGAGGGAGTCCGTGTGCGCTCTGTGCTCCGCCACAAACGCACTAAAGGACAGGATTTGGTGAATTATTTGTTTGGACAGAGGACAAGGCAGAGGCTGCAGCTGACAGTGAGTCTGGAGGATTTACTGTATTTATTCTGTTCTGTTCATGGGGCGTATGGAGCTGTTGGTCAGCGTTTACACATCGTGGGGTCTGTGGGCTTTATTGCAGAGTTTTCTTATTCAGCAGCAGCGTCTCTTTCCGTACACTGTCATGCTGAAATTTGCATTAAAACTAGAGCAGTAGAAGAGAATGATGCAATATCTGGTGGAATGATGCAATATCTGGTGCAATATTTACATAAGCCATGTAATTGTTTTTGATCATTTTGTTGAGTTTTGCTGTTCATCTTGGTTTAGTTTTTGTTCACTTTTGATTTACTTTGTGTCTAACAGTCAAGTGTGTTGTGTGGTTGTGTTGATTTTGTTGTTTTGTTTATTTGTTACTAGCTATGATTTGCTCTATTCTGAACTAGTCTCGGTAACCAGGAATTTCTCTGCGGCTCTGCCCACGCTCCCGCCACACTCCCCCTGCTCAGCCCTCCCCTCACACAACAGCAGCAGAGAGACCGAGCATCTAAAACGAAACTGAAACTAACTCTTTTCAGCAAATATACATCACAGTACAAATAAATGTACATTTTCAAACCAGCAGAAGGTAACATGGTGATCTAAATATATATAATATATATGTTGTAGCAGTAATGCCCCACAGAACTCCAATAGCCCCTTTAACACCATTAGATGTGCAATGCACTAAGATAACACTGTAGTCATAGTTGCCCTGGGGCAGACAGAACCAAGGCTGGTCCAGGCTCAGAGACCAGGCTCAAAACTCATAATGTAGTAACACTTGCATCATTTGTTTTAGTTCATTGTTTAATATTTTTGAATGTTTGTATATTGTGTTATTGGAAGGCATTTTGGTCATCTGGAGTGTTGTAAAAGGCTCTATAAATAAAGTGTGATTGATTGATTGAAATGCAATGACCATACACTTATTCAAATTTAAAAGTTTTATTTAACAACATTTCAACAACAACAACAAAACAAGTTTTTGTAAGTCACATTTGAAATCATTGCAGATCTCAGTTTATAAAATTAACTTAAAAAAAAAAAAAAACTTTAAGCTGCTAAATATTGCAACATTTTCCCAGTAAAAGCAGCACCTTAAAAATCGTTTATCTTTTTTTAACAGGCATCTGTGTTTTATGAGAAAAAAACTCTTCTGTTTCACAGTGACATTGTAAACTAATGTTTAAAATATAAATAAATGATTCATTATCAAGTTAAAGTAGCCTTTATAAACTTTTACTGTGCAAACTACAGAATTTCAAACAATCCTGAAATACATTGTAAACAAGTACAGTTTCTACAGTTTTCATCACCTCAATATGGTAAAAATAACAATAAATAAAAACCCACTGATACTTTTGAAAAGCTTAAAAATGCTAAACCTACTTATAAAGGTCACAGTTGCCTTAACTAACCCATAGGATCAAATATCCACTAAGTAAAACCCTGTATGGTAATATGAAAAAGCACAGACCGCTTTCAAAAATGAAATGTTGCAGCACTGTTTCAGTAAAATTAAAACATAAACTGGCTGATATGCTTGAAAATAAAAATACATCCAATATAACATCTTTAAAAGTCCCATATTATGCTAAACCGTCTTTTGATATAGTCTGTAGAATCATTCTGTTTGTTTGAGCAGTAGGGCTCTGACTATCTCACTATTATTACATTTCCAGATGCATTTAAAAAAGTTAAAGCCTATAGTGTTCGTAATTCAAATGTTAAAAACATGTAAATGTATAATATAAGACTTTTAAAGTTACAAATGTCACAGACGTATATGCAGTTACTGAGATTTGATGCAGGTGCAGCCCACAGGAACATTGAAGGGGCAGTAGCAGAAGGTGGAGTTGGAGTTCCTGATTTTTTCAGTGTAGTAGAGCCTCACAACGATGGGCTCTTCTTTCAGACCGGGCTCGGTGCACTTCAGACACTGAACTACCTCTCCCCATTGGCCCCCGATTTTTTCGGTCCTACAGCAAAAAGGGAAAGGGAGATTACTTTACTGTACTGATGTTGTGCATGAATCATTTCAAAGTGCATTCGGCAGCTTAGACCACACAAAAACACACTGAAAGCTCCAGTATGCAACTACATGTACATTCTGTGGCTTTAACATATTTATACTTCTGTCTTCAGTTTGTTTTCTGTTATATTTAAGTCTGCCTCTCCACACTTTGTTTTCCATTGATTTTTCATTTTTTCTGAACATGTTCTCCTG
>JACN01140318.1:0-13162 GCA_000787155.1 Scartelaos histophorus
CTTGAGACGGTCCAACCACAGCTGCTAGTTTGGAGCATCCAGTGCGTCTCTCAAATATGGAAGAAACCTAATTTTTGAAAATCTACTCTGTTCACTCAGTTTTTTCTTATTTTTGTGTCCAAGCAGCCATGTTTGTTTTTGACACTGCTCGACCATGTGGCTCTCTGATTGGTTAATCCACCTGTCAATCACACCCTCTGAGTTCAGAGGGTGTGATTGACAGGATATAGCTCCAGATGCACTTATCTTTGTACGGTTTTGTTCACCAGCATTACGTGTATTTTCCTCAGTATATTCTCAGCTCATATGAAAGCACAGAACCTCCAGAATTCCCACAATGAAACTGGCAACCCTAATAAAACTCACGCAAGGCTGATTCCGCGTTCTGATTGGATGTTTGCGCTTTTACTGTAGCCACCCCCAACGGTACAGCAGTATTGTATATTTGCTGTGGTGTGAGTGAGCGTTATATGGTAGTAATAAAGTTAGCTGTACAGGAGGAAAGTCTCATTATATAGAAGCCCGTAATTACTTTTCAAAGTCATGAGGTGCAGGAGATCGATAACGCCAGAGCAGCGACGGATATTATTAAGAAACAAATGTCACCTCCAGCAGGACGACCAGGGCTGACCTTTGAGTCATTACTGTGCCTTATTTTATGGCCACTGAGTTATAACACAGGCCCAAACAAATGACTGCTGGCATCACAATATAATTAAAAACACTGTGTAATATCTTCTCTTAATATCCGTCATCGGGGTTATTGTTCATTTTAAAAACAAAAAAGGTCACCTTAAACCAAAGCATCCAGTATTCATGTACTATTTAATTATTTAGGCGTCTCCATATCAGTTTGCATATCTGTCTCATTAGGCAAAACATATGGCCACATCCAGACATGCACTTACATATTTTAAAAGAGAAGGTTGACTTTTATGAGCTTTTAACTATAATGCTCTTCCCTCATGACTTACTTCTATAGATTCATGCATGTTGGAGTAATCTCATATTGTCGTGCATTCGAGGCTTGAGAGCTCTGCAGACTCTCTCTACTTATTTGCATTTACAGAAAGGAATTAGACTCCGAGGCGTATGTTTATGGGAGCGTAAGATACAAATCTAATAACAATACTTATTAGAAAGTTTGTATTCCTTATTTTATTTACTTGTAAAGGGTCATATAAGTGTATACTAATGAACAGTTAAAATGTACATAAGTAATGATAGTAGCAAACGTGGCTAATTTCCATCTTCAGTCCCTCAGCAGGTTGAAGCCAAACAGTTTACAGGACCAGGAAGAGTACAGCAACAATCACACAAGAGCAAATGCAACACAACGGCACACTTCCTGTACACAATTATAAGAGCAGTACCTTTGGAGCACCTCTCGGGGAGACTTAAGGACACACTGGGGGTTTGTGTTGCTGTGGAAGCTGCTGTTTACATATAGAGCGACTATGACAAATGTTTTTAGAGCTCATGTTCAGTAAGCAGGAGGTCTCTTCATAAACAAGTTGTTTTGAAAGACAATTTCATTCTCAGTACTTTGTAAAGTCTGTTTTTATGATCAATGTAATACTATAGAGGAAACAGAAATGTGTGTTTTATGCACAAAAATAACAAATCGTCACTATGTGGCTGTTATTTCCTCTCTTGATATGAGGGAGGGCAGAAATATTACTTTAAAAGGTCATTTGGCAAATGCATCGGCTAATGCACTTTTCATCAGACAGTGGAACACCGTGTTTGCCTCTTACACAACTTTGACACTTTGCTTGACCTGTTGCATCCAGTATAGCCTCAAACAGCCTCACGTGCAGCTTAACCCTGGATAAACCAAAATGATTATTAGTCACATGTTGTTCAGGTTCAGGCTGTGGAGAGCTTCAAGAGCTGGTTCCATTGGAAGCAAAAACAAAACACTTCTCTTTCATAGAACACACTGTCGATGAAAACACTTATTAATAACATTTTTTTTTATAAAGCTGTGTAATGTGCCATAAAAAGAGAAACATGTTCAGTGCAGTACAAAAAACTCAAAAAAGTTGTGCAAGAAACCTCAATGGACAAAAAAAATAAACAAATAAATTGATAAATCTTTTTCCAACATCTGTCCCCAGTGTAACTTGTGCAAACGTCAACATTAGACTGCAGAGCTTCAGTCGCACTGTACATGCACAAGTCAGTCGAAAATTAAGTCACTTTCAGTTCCTGTAGTGACTATAGACTGTAGTGTGGCATAAGCATGTTTAATGTATAATGTACTTTCAGTAGATGAGCTGCTCAGTATGAATAATCATGAATAGACGAGGTAGAAGGTTAAAATCAGCTCCATGTTGTGTGCTCAGCTCTTGTGGGTCTAATTCTATCTATAGTGGTTCTATCGAGTGGTGTCGAGTATGGACGATCAGGCAGGGGCTCAAACACTGGAAACCACTATACACTATGTAATTTATTTTGTTGAGGGTCCATCACCATCTTGTTTCTATGGATACGTCATTGCAGCACTTCAAATGTTCCAAGATCTGACATTAAACATCTCTACCTTACATTTATTAGAGGTGTTTTTATAGCTCAAAAACAGCTAGAAAACTGTAACTTTAACTGTGAGCGGGGTCGCCTCTCCACAGATCTGACTGGTAACTTGGAGTTGATCTGCAGGATAATAGAAAGGTTTAACGCCATAATGTGAAATATGTCAGACAAAGCATCTCCAAGAGGAAAGTTGCACAATGGAGCTTTATTACAACATATTCTGCAAGGAGCCGCTACATTCTCTCCTTCCATCACTCCTGGAACAAAGAGATTTCGTGAAAAGATCTAAGAAAGTAGAACAATGACAGACCCATGTGACAGACACTGGTGCATTATGGGTTATTAGATGTGAAACGTGCAGCAGATGCTAAAGTCAGACGCCTTCAGGGAGCGTTCTGATACAAACACAGTGTGAACAGGCGGCTGTGGAGTGTGCCATTGATCTGAGGCTGGGATTGTAATTACCAACAGAAAAGCACTTTCTCTGCATGGCTATTGACGCTGGTGTCTCTCCTGCATCTTAACAAGATCATCTCATGTCTCAAACATGACATTAGCTAAAGTCAGAGTGAATCTATCAACAGCAGGAACACAAATGGAAGATCTCACCTTCAGAGAGGTTCAGAAAGCAGCGGAAAGATTTTCAAAGAGAATAAAAAGGTATATCGTTAATACTCACTCAAAGAACTGACCCATATTCCTACAGATTCCATCAAGCTATTCTTTCAGATTATTTAAACAACACCTCATCAAAATCTGTACTTTAAAACTACCATCTCTAAGTTTATTTAACTGGTTTTATTCTCAGGCCAAAGCATCTTCGTATGTGAGAAAAACGATTCTAATTTTTGACTCGAAACCTTCTCTAGAGAATTTTCTTGAGCTACTTCCACTAAAATCTTAATGGAGACATTTTATGCAATAAGGACTCCCATAAAAAAATACATTCCTGAGGACTATGGTTTAATGCGCTTAAATAAAACAAAATGTAAGGAGAGAAACTGACTTCCCCCACCCTCCTTCTAATAATGGCTCTTTTAAAAGCAACAATCAGGGACCAGGCTGGACGACCGAGCTGGGGTCAGACGGGAATTCAAAAATAAAATAGTCTTTGCCCCAAAACCTGAAAGAACACTCTTGTCCCAGTCGACATACAGGTAAAAAAATAAAAAATAAAAAATAGATGTGCATGGGGGGTTGTGAGGTGTTTAGGTGTGTCTGTCATTTAGATTTAGACAAACTTTCTTGATCTAGAAGGCAAATTATTTGGACACAGTAACTCACACATTGCAAAATATTATAATAACAAAGAGCAAAACTATAAATGGTAATAATAAATTTAAAATAAGTAACAAAAACAATGGTATAATTATGTAAGTACAAGTAAAATTTTAAAATAATAATATATAGTAGTAATATGGCAGTAATTTCGCCCTAAAACCAAAATTTTGCTGCTATAATTGCTAATAAAATCACCACGGTTTAGCCATTCAGATAAGCTACATCAAATTCACATTGTCAAACATCTTACGAACTGAGAATCTCCTCTCCACAGCTCAAATAAATACTTGAAGCTCCGAGTTTTCACTTTAATGCAGAGGATCAAAACAAAACAAGATGTCAGAATGTGCTCGTGGAGAGGCTGTAGTCTGTCGTCTCTGCTGATCTAAAATCACTAAGTACACGTCCAAACACGTCTAACACGTCTAATATTTTCTTATTTTTAAAAACTCCATACAGCTTCACTAGAATTATTTGGATACTGTATTTTTGGGGCTATAAAGTGCACCGGATTATAAGGCGCAGTATCAAATAATATGTCAGTTGTGTCATTGTCCACACATAAGGAGCATCGGATTATAAGGCACAATAAGCAAAGCAAAGTGTGCACACGGGTTATAACTCGTGCGCACACCTTAACGCGAAGAAAAGTATTAATATCTTGTGCACACGCCTTATAATTCGTTCCCACGCTTATTATTTTATATTCACCACGTCCCTTTTACGGCTCCGTACAGTCGCCCTATATGTCGCCAACATATTACTCCTCCTGACTCGCCCACTAATACGTTATTAGACTAATGTGGACAACATAAAATCGGTTGGAGGTTAAACACAACCAAAGGTCACACATAAGGCCAGTGGATTATAAGGCCACTGTTGATTTTTGAGAAAATGTCATGATTTTAGATGCGCCTTATAGTCTGAAAAATACGGTAATTTCAGATCTGGAACTGCAATTTTTTCCTGAACTAAAGGTAAAAGGTACATAGCTCTTACCTATAAAACCACAACTATGTGGCATCAACAAGGTGGATCAGAGCATTTGGCATTTTGGGGATCTAGACTGATAATAAGGAATTACTCAAACAAGTGTGAATGAAAAAAACCCAACTCCAGGTATGTTTTTAATGAGGTAACAACTTTATAACATGGCTTAAAGTTCATAAGAATCAGTTTTATGTAATATTGGCTCCAAACTTAAAACTTAATCTCTACAGTGGCTTTTCTTCAGGAACTATTTGAGTTTTACACTGCTCAAGTTAAAAGGTTAATGATGCTTTGACTTGGTCCATTTCAGTCTGTGTACGATCTGAGGTGAAAGTGAAAAAAGATGCAGTGTTTCTTGTGAGCTCCAGGGTGAGGCAGAAAATTAGAAGTCTTAATCAGAAGTCTGCCCTAAGGCCACTGCAGGGGATTGTGGGAGTTTAAAATCTTAACTCAGAGCTACTGTTAATTTACATAACATATTCAAAGTGTGTCGGCATTCTGCTAGAAAGATCCCTGAAAGCGCACACTAGACTGTAAAAGAGGTTATGTGAGTTTTATTTTAGCAAATATAGAAGTGGATATACAACAAGCAGTTTTATTTGCTCAGCAGGCAGAGTAAAGAGGCTTTGTGAACATGAAAGGCTCTAAATATGGAAGACTTCATGTGCTTAAATCCATGTTTGGATATTTTAAAGGTTATAGAAAGTTATAAAAGGTTGAACAATACAATATAATAGACTTTGAATACTGTTATTTGTATATGTAATATGCGCTTGTCTCTATACTATAGGGAAAATAGATTATAATATTGCTTCTATGCATCTCTTTTTAATGTAATATTGTTTCTTTTTTAATAATATACAACATTGTCATTGAAAGTTCAAACCAGCATTACAGAGATGCACCAGCTTTGTAATTATGGTGACCGAAAAAAAAAAAAAAAGCAAATCCATCAGCTATAGATGTGAACATTAGCCAATAGAAAACTAAGCTACCTTGTTATCTCTTGGTGAGGTTGTTGGTCAAACTCTTTAAGTTTCTAGCGTAATTGACTCGCCGATATGTTAGGGTTACATGTTTTACATAGGCCTCTGAAGCCGGCGTATACCGTGCGATTTTTGACCATTTTTGAGCCAATTTTTCACTAACTTTCGCTGTGATCTGGCCAAGTTTTAGCTTAATTGTGTGCTGTGCTTGGTTTAGTAAACGTGGGGTAAGGAGAACGAATTAACACCTCACGACCAGCTCTCAATCGGCAAATCATAGTTTGAAGGAAACCTGTTTGAAATCCAGTCATCTCTTATGGAGGTTTCACATTGCTGAAGTAGTTTGTGCAGTGTAAGAACATGATTAGTGAGCTGTGAACTTTTAAACTTTCCGATTTGGGCATACATTCTGAGCTGCGGCTGAATGAAACGATCGAAAATGTAGCACAGTGTACGACTTGCTTTGTTGAGCTCCAGCTTCCTCGCAGTTAGTACAAAGTTTGTTGCTATGCCAGACAAGAATCCACTACCAGTTAGTCACAAAAGAAAGTCAGTTTTTGAGGTCGTTTTGAAAGGAGAAAAGAAAGGAAAAGGAGCAAAAACCAAACTGAGGTGATTCTCTGAGATTCCTTCCAGCGATGGCTCCACTGAAGCAGACGAAGGCTCTGAAGACGGATGCGTTGGTCGCTAAATTACTTCTGGACAGGTAATTTCAACAGCAATTCCTTGAAAAAGGACAAACAGTCGATGTCTTTCTCTTTCCTCGGAAAATCCTCTGTATAACCTTTAGTAAAGATGAGCCGGGGCTGGGGCTGGGAGAGTGTGGAACCTTTCGCGCCTACGGATGATTTCCGATTGCGTCGCCATGGTAACTGCTGAACATTACGCCATTAAAGAACAATGTAGAACACCCCCAGCATTACAACGATGGCATTACAACGTATGAATAAGAAGCGCCTGAGTTCAAAATACGCCTTTAGAATAACGGCAAAACTCCACCGTCACAAGATGTTACAAACTTGTGAATAATCAGAATGTGTGAGGATAACTTTGGACCACTGCAAACTGATTAAAAAAAGTGCTAGTTTCTTTCATCTTTTAATCTTCTAAGACAGTAAAAACCAGGTACTGTCTTGGGTTTCCTCATAGAAGGAGAGAAAACCCAAGACAGTGAGGAGAAATGGTGTGAAAAGTGAGACATGATTCGTACTGGGGCTAATGAGCAGTGAAAAGTGTCCCCCCTGTCATTAGCTGATTGTGCTCTGCTGCTCTGACCTTGAGTTCTTCACGATGAGCTCCTTTAAGTGAGGAAAGGTCAAACATGTGCAGAGTGGGGCTCCTAATAAACCCGTCTGAGAGCTCTTCAGGCTCCGGGGCAGTCAGCTCAGGCCAGGACCACCGCTCGCTTCCATTTCTTCACTCCAAAGTGCGAAGAATAGCGCGAATTTGAAGTCGATTAAAAGTAAACGACATGGCTAAAACGGACTGAATTGCAATCTGACAAGTTTGTGGAAGTTTCGGCATTTTTGTATCATCGGTTTCTTTCAAAAACTGTTTATCTTCTGCAGAGTTATGCTGCGTACATTTCTCCTTGATGGTCAGGAGAAAGTTCGGACCTCAGAGTTATTCAGTTTGTTTAAAATCAGCCTTTGAGAGCAAATTTGTGTCTTCGCCGACATTATCTCCGTGTAACTAGTAGCAAAACAGAGCACATTTGTTACTGCAGAGGCTCAGAGGCTGAACATGAGCACCTAAAGGTAAAATAATTTGTGTCATATTTTAACTTTACAATATATCAAACTAAAATCTAACCCATGTTTCCGAGGATGTGTCCTATAATGTAAATGTTTTAAATTTGACCTCTAAGGACCACTGGAGCTTTACATATTCCTCTGTCCTTCATCGGCATCATCAAATTATCAGTATGAACATAGTCTCATCAGCCTTAAATATGGCGTCCATGAGCTCGTGCGACAACAGGAAACAGCGTGACACAGCTTCAAGCGCAACACCATCTGTCGGGGAGGATGCAGCACGTGAGTCTTGAGAGGCGCAAAAAACATGTGATTCATTTCCACTTCCAGATTTAGACGTTATTTGAAGCTCGTCGGTGTTCTGCCAAAACAACACGCCGGGTCAGAGCCGATCATAGTGTGAACGGAGCTGATCTGAAACCCGTAGAAACATGTGGTGTGCGCTGACAGTGTGGAGCTCCAGGTGAGATAAAAGAACATGCTCTGCACAAGAAGCATGGAGATAACACTGGGAATGGACTTCACCTGACAGCAGCTGATAGGGCCAAAGGGAGGGGAAGAAAGAGGGAGGGACGGCACATTACAGGAAGAGCCGGAGAGGGAGGGGCGTGTCCTATCTGCACTATCCAAAAACACAGAAGCAGAGTCCGTCCTGTGTCTCCTCTGTGTTTCTGTGGTTCTTCGTCTCTGTTTCGGCTTTTCTGTGTCTCTTTTTCTGTGCTTCTGCGTCTCCATCTTTATTTTCCAGTGGTTCTCAGGGGGAGGGCTGCTGTCCTCTTCCCTCAGGGCTGCAGCGCTCGCCCCGGGCCTGACTCCAGGACACGACTGTACCAATCTGACAAACTGCCGCTTAAAGACTAAACAAGTGATGATTGTGAATAAATAACCCATTTTCAAGGGAAATAGAGAAAAAAATGACATGAGGCAATACACGTTTGTTGTCATTGCTTCTTATTGAGTATTTCTACACTAGTTTATGTTTAAATCAGGCTCACATCACTGTATAAACACAAGAGTAATAAGAATGCAACTAGATCTTTTAAGAAGCACTAGAGATTTTTGTAGTAATTCTGCACTTTCACCACATTGATCTGATACAAGTTTTGACAAATGCATTGAAAATCCTTTATTTTAAGTCATTTTACCATCACCTCTATTATTTCCAGTTTGAATGATCTAAAAGAAAATATGTACAGATGCACTCGTAACATGTGATTATTCGTTTAAAACATTTCACGATAAATTAACGATAGTTTTAATTCCACTTTTCATCGCCAGAGTAGCACTAGTTTCTACTTGAAACTTGATTGTTCCTGATCTCTTTAAAACATGTATAATGCAGAAAACTCCACAAAATCGATGTACTACATAGAGTGTATTAATTAAAAAGTTCCTCCCCCGCATCGCCAGCAGCATTTTAACAGTTTAGCAAGTTCAGTTTTCGCAACCTTATTTCAACAGCCTGCTTCTGTTTTTTTTTTTTTTTTTTTTTTCCTACCACTAAGAAGCACAGATGTAGACAGAGTACTGCGAGGTGGAGGGTCTGACACTTAGCGATGGCTGGAAGAGCACATCACACCCTGATCTTATCCATGATTTAAATAGTCATTGGTTCTAGAGCAAGTCTGGACCTAGTTTAATGAAACCTGCTTCAGTTTTGGAAGAATAAAGACATTTCTAAAGCTGTATTATAGAGAATCACACTGTCCCACTCTCTAGTTTCCTTTGTTTTCTAATAAAAAAGTCTTACGGATACGTGTATGTGACCCAGGACCGTAAGGTGGCCCCGGGAAGCAGTGTGCAGAGGGGTCCACAGTGCAGTTCTTTTGTAATAAAGTCTACATCATCTGTGGGAACAACCTCCTCACCTGCTACATCAGAGACTCACTGACGACTGGAATCTTATTATTGTTTGAAATGTCACAAAAGCAGAACAAGCTGAGAAATCAAACTTTCCATCCAGTCAAGAGAAAAGCGCCTCTTCCCAATCTGTAAATTTGCTTAAATGCTTAAATGCTCAAACGTTCACCTCCTGCATGTTTGTCCGTCCAGGTTGCCATGTTGGTTTAGTTGGCGTGGGCGCTTGGCCAGACCTCAGCGGCGCTCTAAGGTCGCCCGTCGTGCCCTTTTGCATCAGCAGGCGAATACTGGTGAGTCTGTGAACTCACGAGTATCACTGGAATCTATCCTGCTGCACAAGGTCACATGCAGACGCCAACTGTGCCGCTTTTTGCCACTTTTAGTCTCGTTAATGTGCACAACAATTCTGAAAGAGGTAAAGAGGCAGAGGTGATGGAGAGGTGCTTTATTTAGTCTTTTCTGGGAGCACACATCAGTGACTTCTCCATATAAACTCAGAGCAAACTTCGCCAAAAAACAATCGATGTCGACCAAGCGGTGGCTCTCTTTTTCTGAGCACGAGTTCCTTTGTAAATACACCACGACTGAGATGTTTGTGCACTTGTGGAGAGGAGGAGGAGGCACGCGAGGTGAGGATGAAGAGACGGTCGTGTGTGTTTTGAGTTTCATTTAAAAAAATAACTAGTACTCCATGCACCTTGAAGCATTTGGATGATTTCAGCCCTGGAACTGCGCTTCTTTACTGAACAAAAGGTAAACGGCAGCTTGAAAACTATCGCTTCATGACATCACGAGGTGGAACAGAGCATTTTGGGCGTTTTTAAGATGGACAAAGACTATTAATAACGGTTTACTCAAACGTGAATGAAATAAAACGCATCTGCAGAAGTATGTTTTGTGCAATATGGGCCCAGTAAAGATGCAAAGGTCTTATTCTAGTCACATTTCTAGTCCCTCACATGTTTCTAGCAGCACATAACATTATTCTGATGGGAGCATAAACATGTTGAGGCCAGAGACTGAAGCTGAAATGATGTTATTGTCATTTTTCCTGTTTTTTTTTTTCTGAGGCGGCGTGTGTGAAAGTCCAGAGAGAGGCCACGGTAATGGAGATCATTTTCTGTTCCCCGCAGGTGATGTTGCTGTGATTTTTCGACATTAAAAAAGGAAATGGCAAATTTGAAATCTCTTATTCATATTCCAGGCGAAGGACTCACCGTTTTGAAAGATACGCAGACGTGTTTTGAGGAAAATTGTGCGCTCTGTCTTCTGAATATGTGGTATTTACTCCAAGAATTGTAGAAATTAACGGACAGAGTGATAATAAAGTGCTTCAGCTAAAAATGCAGGTTTCAAATAATTAAAAAATCAGTTAAATAAAGTTGATAGTGGTGGTAGGTTGTTATACTAGCATCATAATTAAAAGAGCCACTAAATAGACATTCATTAAATTTAATGAGCTTTAATGAAGATAATTATGATTGTTCAACTTGACTAAAATAAACAGGTGAATTAAACTGTATTGATGCTGTGGTGAAAAGTACTGTACTTAATGATGCATTATGTAACTTTTCTGTTACTTTCTTGTTTCCATGGATACTCTACAGATTGTTCTGCTTCAAATGTTCCACAATATGACATTAAACAGATACTTATTCATTTACAGGTGTTTTTATAACTCAAAAATACGTAGAAAAACTGATTGAGAAGATCGCCTCTCCACAGATCTGGCAACTTGGCTTAACTTGGAAAATCGAAAGGTTTAAAGTCACACTGTGAAATATTCCAGACAAAGCCATAAAATCTCCATGGAAACAATCATTTGACAAATCCTCCACCCAAAAAATTACACAATGCACATTTGATTTTAGGTACCTGTACTTCGAAGTGGATATTTTTTACTTTTAGTTCATTACATTTGAGAGTTTTCTGGTTCACTACATTTTTGAGCAGGATTGAAATGTAATTTATTCATTTATTTATTAATTTATTCATTCTAATTTCAGATAAAATTTCTACTGAAAAAGGCTGAGTGGTTTATTTTTCGAACACACAAAAATATTCAAGGAAAAATGTTTCTATTGAACTCAATTCAGCACCAATTTAAGTCTTTGTGAAACACCATATTTTTAAGTAAGTCCTTCAATACTTTTAATTTAGTTTTGGGGTTTTCTGTACTTTTACTTAAGTAACAACATAGAGTACTTCTTCCACCAGTGTATATAATATAGTATATAATATAGTTCTCAGGGCCCTTTGCTCCAGGAGTCCGTCTTTATATTGTTTTGAGATTTTTGTCAGTGAAACTCTTCTTTCAGTGATATTGATCTGCTCACTTCATCCATCACAAGTTCAGAGCAGTGATTTTAGTGTCGTCCCTGGTTACACATCTAAAAAGAAGCTCCTCAGTGTCTGTGCAGAGTCAGAATGAGAAATGATGAGTTCTAAAGTCCTGCACCGTCATGTCTCTATTGACTTTTTTAAAGGTGAATTTAATGACGGCTTTATAGTTAATGAAGACTCTCTCTCTCTCTGTGTTTTCCTGTTGGATCTGTTCAGGACTCCACCGCGAAGCGTTTGTGTCTCAGACCTGCAGCACAAATAGTTGATAGCGCTAATTGAAATATTATCTCTGGTGCTCCACACAAACGGCCTCTGGTAATTACAGGCGGATTATTGAACAGTCACATGAGTGTTCTGCATTAACTGCTCCATCTGCTCAAAGGCACAAAGAGCATGAGATACAGCAGCCCTGCCCCCTGCTGCTAATGGAGCTGATGCATTTAGACACTCAGATTCAAAACAGGTACAAACAAGTTTTCTGAGATCTAACAAAACTTAAAATGAGTTATATTTATGTATTTTGTCAGTAGAAACAACTGAATTGATTGTTTCTGCTGTTTTGTTTGCTCAAATTATCCATGTTACAAATAAAATCCTCAGCATTTTAAGCAGGTCTCAGACACAATAAAAAGTACTTTTATTTTCAGCATAGTGGAGTAGAAAGTACAGATACATGCTGTCAAATGTAGTGAAGTCAAAGTACAAGTACCCACGTAAAATGTACTTAAAGATGCATTGTGAGACACCGACTATTGCTGAGTGGATATCAAAACTCAGACATGTTTATACAATGGAACTGCTAACGGCTCAATTACAGCTAAAGATGCCGTTTTTTTTAAAAGTAGTGGGGTCCTATTACTGACTTTCTCGGATGAGACATTTATGCCCTAACATGCCTTATTTTTCTGTTATTATCATTTTTAAATCTTTTAATGTACTTTTTGTTTGTGTTCTTTTTTTTTTGTCAGTGGAGAGAGGGAAGGGAAAAGGAATGTGCAAATTATGTAAGATGAGCAATTTGTGTGAAGGACAATATTGATGTGAATTGCTTGTTTATTTGTGGCAATAAAAGTTCAAAAAAAAAAAAAGATGCATTGTGTAACTTTTCTGGTGGAGGTTATGTCTCCCTGGACATGTTATTGTCTTTTCTAACCTCTTTATGATCATGGAGACAAAACCAGAGCAAGTTACAGGTCAGATCTATGGAGAGGTGACCCCCGCTAACAGTCAGAATACCTGTTTTCTATGTATTTTTGAGCAATAAAACCACTGTAATTGAGTAAACATAAGGTAGAGTTCATGGCGAAAGGAAAAAAATACATTTGTCAACTGGACAAAAGTTATTAGGTCGAATATGTTTCGCTAGGCTAAGTTTTATACGTTTCGCCAAGCTGCTTCTTCAGTTCAGAACTG
>JACN01064418.1:0-10592 GCA_000787155.1 Scartelaos histophorus
GCCAAATATATGAAGTAACAGTTTTTTAAGAACAACAATAATAATATTTCCCATATCTTTTACAGCATTAATGCCTTTTATATAGACATTAGGTGTTTAACGCTAGTTCAAGGGAATGTAGGAGCATCTGAGAAAGAAAATGCAGAAGTGCACCAAACAATAATGTACAAAAATGAAAACTTTGTTATAAGATTTCTCTAGAAAGGGTAGAAGAAGGTAAAGTTATTCAGTGTTGGCACAAAAATTATTTAATAAAAAAACAAAAAAACACAGAGACAGGATTTATAAAGCAACACAGTTTGTTTTTAAGTGTACAGTGAAGTAAGTTATCAGGTGTTTGAGAGAAAGTTTGGAAAGCTATTTTACATGACGCCATTTCTATGATTTAAACTACAGAATCTGATTTAGTTTGGCTCATACACTCATAAAGTACTTCTTCTTCCACATGTATTTTGGCTTGGGCTTTGGAAAGCTTTCTCACTTTTACCCGGATGAAGTGCCTCTTCCTTCTCCACTTTGAGCAGTTATCAGGCCTCTCAGTATTTGTGGATGGACTCAGGTATTTCCTGCTGCGTCCTGGCCTCAGTGCTGTGCATCAGTGGTCAGTGCACAATAGGTGCAGACAGGGGACTGCAGAGAGCTGTGGGGGGCATGAGGGAGCAGCAGTGTGTATATATATACTTATATACTTTACACAGATATTACAAGAGCACCTGTTAGAGCATAAAAAGAATATTTCACATTTTAAACAGGTGTTGTTTTTATGGCGATTTGAATTTTGACATATATTATGAATTCAATGGGTTAAATTCACTGGACTTTTAGGGTTTATTTTGAACTCTTTATGATGAAGCCACTATTTCCACTCTTTAGAAAACACAAAAAATTTAAAAAATGTTAATTGTGAATGATCTTTGAAACTGCTTAATTAAGGGGTCAAGTTTTTAAGTTAGATTTAGGCTATTAATAGATAATTCTGAATCATTCTTATTAAACTGTTTGTTCATTATGTATTCTGCACTCTTTCTTTGTGCTTTATTATGACTTATGAAGGTGCATTTTAAGGTGTAGAAAATGTTACCAACTTTTTCCATGTTCTATATCAGATTCTATATTAAAAGAACCTGATATCTTCCACTTCCTCGTCCGGTGTCACAGTCAGTGAGGCAGTGTTGATTGTAAACAGAGACTCACTTCCTCCAGGCTATTCACAGTTAATGATAAATGAGTGACCTATTACAGAAACAACTCTCCGTCTATTACGACCTCGATCTTATCTCTTTGACACCAGCTTTCTTTAAAATGCAAATTCAGCGACTTTGGCAAACAGCCACACCTACATTCGTGTTCCTTATTGCTGTTTTCCTGTTTTAAGGAGAAATTCAAACCTTGTATAGCCTGTTATAACTATACTAACTAAAATTTGCAATGTTTTAATTTTCATTGTCATCAGGGCCATTGTTATATTGAATCAACAGCACCAAAATAACACTTATCAACACATACCAAAGCAACTATATTTATATTCAAAATCATGGGAGTAAATTAGCAATATGTCGATATTAAAAGTGTAACCCTCGTATCTTGTTCTGAATTGTCTAATGAGGCCGTGGGTATAGCGGGTTACAGTTATATTTTATATGATGAATTTCTTCTTCTGTTCCTGGAGTCTTTCGTGCTAAAATAACCAACACGGCAGCACAGTGAACCGTTCGTGTCTTTCTTTATTCAGCAACTCCAAGTGCCCCTCTAAGTGCGCCCCACAAATGCACTCCCCTGAAAACAATAGGAACCAACATCACGGTGGAAAAAAAGAAAACTAAATGTACCCAACATAAATATAATAAATAACATGAACTGTTAATAAAATAAGTCCAATGTAATATAAAATAATTTCTCCAAATAATACAAAATAATAAAGGCCCAAATTAATATATATAAAATAATATATGTCAAATAAATCAGGATTACAAAAGTAACAGTGTGTAACTTTCTGGAGGTAGCACATCACCTGCAGGATTGAAATAATAACTTAAAACCATATTTTGGGACATGCTCCTCATGACCCTCCTCCAAATCCAGGAAGAATCAGGATTGTGGAGATGCAAGTAAGCATATAAAAACATCAAAAATGTAATATTATTTGAGTCTATTTTTGGTTACACAGTGGACTTTACCCAAAAGGTTAGAATAAGAAATAGCAGAAACTGAGAAACTAGTGTCTTGTGCCAGGATTCAACTCAGATACAATATGAGCTTTCTCAGGTGAGCCTCCAAACATTCCTATACACATTTTATTTAACCACATTCTATTAAATTTCCTCGACAAGCTCCAAACACACAGCTGCTGACCTGAGACTGAAACCTAATCCACGACTTTTACAGTTGTGATAGTTTTCCTTTGACTCACCGGCGATTGTGCTGTGAGGTGGTCTGTTGACACGCACCGGTTTGATTCCTCTAAACTAAATATGCTGATTTCTGTATTCTGTCACCCCCATCCCCACTGTTTGAACAGCTGGCCTTTCTTTATCACCGCTGGGACCTACCGCTGGGTCTTCACTGTGGGAGGGGGTGCAGGAGGTGAGAGCAGAGGAGGTGGGGGGTCCCGAGACTCGAGGTTTAGGCCCAGTGGGACTGGGGAAATGCAAAGGAAACTGCCTTGTTTAGCAGAAAATACTCTTACTCGTGGTTTGATCTGGGGAAAAAACGTGAACTTGTGACACCTGTTATCCTCATGTTTGGGTGCATTTTTTTTTTCTTTAGTTTTTTTTTTTGAAAGGAGTGTCTAATATTCTCAAACTTTAGCACTATGTCAGCAATATATTAGGAGAGTTTTGATTAATTCATTTACCTCCACCTCTAGATGCTGCTTCTCCTCCTGCGGTAAATGAAATGTTTTATATTTAAAGGGAAACACATGCCTTTAAATATATTATACCACCTTTTTCTAACATTCTACTATGTCATAACTTTGTTTTCTCATCAAAAAAATGCCTGAAGAGGTTTTATATGTCATAATTTGTGCACGTTTGAGCGTCAAAACTGAAATTAACATTGTTTTCGGCTATACCATTGTTTTAAAGGCAACATAGTGATCTGAATATGTCATGTGTTTGCAATTAAAACCCCATAGCAGTGTGATACTTCCTCTTTAAAATATAGCTGTTAAATTCACATAAAATATAAGGAGAGAAGGTGACATGATATATTGAGTCAGATGTGGATTGTTTTGAGTGAGGGAGAGAATTTATTTTGAAAGGAAGAAGAGATGATTGTCTGGTTTAGTTATTTTGGTCTTAATTGTAATAAAATAAGAGGAAAGCAGTTTATGTGATCGGTGATTGGTCATCAACCGTATTACCAAGAGAAATAAATACAGTCCTAACCTCATTTGGAAAGCTCTATTTGCACATGACACGTACTGCAAATAGAAAAATGCAAGGTAAGCAAAACACTATTAGGTTTGCAGATTTAAGTGAATTACCGTTTAAAATGTCAGTACTGCGCCATCGACTAAATGAAATAAGGTAATAGACTTTACCTGCGCGGTGACGTCAGGGGAACAGTGTGTGTAATCCGAAAGTAATCTGTGGAAAACCAAATGTTATTTAGTTCCCATGGATATGCACCACTCCCTGCAGCACAGAGCAAGAATACCTGTTAGCAGAGAATCCAAGGCACTCACCGGTTGAAATAAAATGCCTTTATTAATTTACTAATCTGGTTTACCAGACTCAAAAACTTAAACAATGTGAAACTTTCTGGATTTATAAATTACAGGCAACTAAATATCCTGGGCTCAATGAAGATATGAACTTCTCTGTGTTTTTATAACTGATTGTCTATTACTGACTTTTATAACTGAGTTGTATGTATTTTTTCTGTATTTTTGTGTACATTTGAGTGTTTATAGATTGTATACATCCTTCACATGGTTCTAACACTGCCCTCTTACGGACTCTCAGGTCGTGTCCACAGGTGAGTCTCCACACCTTCTCTTCCAGGTGGACCCTATTGGTGGTTTCATGTATTTACCTCACATGGTTCACTCAGTATTCTGTTTGTCCCCTGAGGAAAGCCATAGGCAGAAACGCGTCGGGACTTTTAAAGTTAATGTTAGGTTTAAGCTCACCTAAACATTGTAAAATACAAGAAGAAAGACAAGAGATTAATCAGTTTTACTCACGAGGAGAACGAACAGAGAGCGTCATTTCTGGTACAACCTCTATCCGTCCTGAAGCCCAATGTCGCCTCTTCACTTTTATTTAGAAAGGTCCTAGTTACAATGGATGTTATCACCCTCAAAATTAGTGATAACATCATATATGATTATATATGGCACAGTTTTGTATGATTAATGTCTGGTTGCTGTCTTTATACATCATCTGCTCTCAGGCTGCCATTTCTCTCTGGCCTGAGCGAAGACGCCACATTATCTTAGTTTTTGTTCCCAAAACAAGTGCAGGAACAAGTGACGAAACCAGTGAAGAACAAACTGTACACAGTTCAAACACAAATAGGTTATAAGGACACAGACATTTCTAACATATGATTATAGTATAGATGGGATAAAATACACAATTATTCTAACAGTTGTCCATTTTGACATGCCATAAAGTAATAAAGGCATTTTATTTCAACCTTGCCTTGAATTTTCTGCATCTTTAACCTGACTTCCCTTCCCCAAAGACACCACTGTGTTTTTTCTACTGTGTATTATCCCCTGAAAGTCCAGGAAGCACTCCTTTTGAAACTTTTATACCTGTTAACAGAGGTTCTAAAAAGACATTCTGTGATGCAAAAGTGAAAAAGTAAAGATTAATATATCACTGAAATGTATAAATGTGCAAATGCATGGTATTTACATTCATTATTTAAACAGAGGTTTGCTAAAGTAAAGGTGGTTGAAAATCACTTGTACTGTGTCCATATGTATCGATACGTGCAGCCTGGTCCCAGCCTAATTAAAAGAAGCAGCGATTTGTGGAGTAAATGTCAGAAAGAGAAAGTGCAAAAGGTTGATTGGGAAGTGAAATTAGATATTGAGCTGTCATGTTTGTGATGGTGTGTGTGTGGGATGTTATTGGGTAAAAAGCAGAGTATCCTAATCAGGACGGACTCAAATGTAGGACAACAGGACTGAACCTCGAGGTGAAATATAATTACAATCAATAGGGCTAACTTCAGGCGAAAATTGGGTTTCATCTGACATTGAACCCAAGGAGAGAGCGTCTATGGTGTTTAGTTTAACCGTGTCAATTAAAGCAGACCGGCTACAAAAATAAAGACGTACAATAGATTAAAAGACAAGATTTTATCATTGTACGTGGGTGGCGTGCTGTGAGTGTGAGTTGGCTCGCCTTTCCACAAACACTTAACTTGTCTTGATAAAACGCAAACAAACGCTGGATTCCACGGAGGAGTTATGAATCTATCTCCATTAAACAACGCACTAACAACAGGGATTTTTAGACACTTAAAAGAACTATTAAACTGAATTGTTTTGTCATCTAAGCCCATAACTTTTTTATCCATTATTATATTACTCATTTTATACAACAGAACATATCCATTGTTCATTTACTTTTCAGTCATATCTACAGACCTTTACTCTGCGCACAGGCTTTGGCACGACTCATGAAGTTTCACTCTCACTCATCAATTTACACAAATCTTCAATCTACATGACAAACTCCCAGCCTATCAGCTTTAGTTTTAGTGAGTGATTGTCTTTCCACGTCCAGTCTGTATCTGTCCCAAGCTCATTTAAAAAAAGGGTTTGCCTCTGTTGGGACTGTTACTAGTATTAACTAGACAGGTGCGACAAACCTGTTGAGAATTGGGCTGAATACAGAGCCTTTTCTCCCCGTGAGTGTTTGGGACTATAAAACCCTGTAATGGATGGACACATGTTGACAGACGACACGTTCATCCATCTCAGTCACCGCACTAAGAGCCAAACCGTCTGAGCTCCATAAATTCCAGTGGACAGGCATCTGGGCCTCTCTGCCTCACACTGGCTCATTTATCCACACAGCAGACATTTTGTTTCGGGGCTCCACACTTGTAATTGCCGTGGGGCATAGAACACAGACCTTAACATGGACACTTTGGAGCCTCTCACTCAGCCATCAGCTCACACACTCAAGAGACGACAACGGACGCACTGTTTGGGTTTTCTCCTGCTGCTCATGGCTTCGGCAACGTGCCACAACATCACTCACAATATGATGCAGATTCTGCAGGTACAAAAGCAGGATTTAAAAAATATAAAACTATAATATTACTTGATTATGGCCATTGAATTTTCAAATCACAAATACGTCTAATGAACTAGAACAGCTTTCCCGAAAGGAAAAAAAAAAATAGCATTACAGTATGATAATAACATAAGTATTTATCTGAAAAAGCACTGGACTGGAACTTCTGGCACATCAGCACATTGGGTCATTTTAATAATTTATTGTTGCTGTAAAGTGTATAAAGTTTGAACAGATCCAGTAACGTCTCCATGGCCTATTTTTCCATTCTCAGTGCAGCAGAAGTTTAGAGCTGGATATGAAGAGATAATAAAACACCCAGGTGTTTTGTGTATTAAATAGTCTGCCAGATACATTACCCATTTGAGAACTGGAATCTAAAAGTGTCACAAATCATTTCAGTCAGCACTCACACCTGTGTTTATCCCACTGCTAACACATTCAGCTCACATGTTGAAACGGTTATTCCTTGACAAAATATTTTGTCTATGTAAGAAGGAAAAGCAAGTCAATGAATAGTGAGACTGACTGAAGACAGAACAGATGGAAAGTGGAAGATCAGGAAAGAAAAGTCATTTCTTTTGTTCAGACTCTTCACCCATCAGGTGACATGGAGGTAAACTTGTGTCATAAGGAAAAGCAGCAGTCAGGTCTGCCATGGAAGAGGCTGACAGTCTGTGCTATGGAGGGTATTAAATGCAGAAAAGTATCAACATAAGTTCATAATATTTTTGATGTGAGTAATTTACAGTGAGTAGGTTGGTGGGAACTAATGATCAGAACTTTTTAATGGTGGTTGTGGTTCAATATATCATTTTTGGAACTAAGAAAAACAAAACACTTTCAGATCATTACTGTCTATAGCAGCCCAATCGTGCACAGGTAGAGTGAATACCACCTCTTTCAGCTCTCATGAATACGCCTCATACCTTCAGTCTCTCCAGTGTGAGCTGTTCCTGGCAGGCAACAGCACCTGGAGCAAGGCATGCTGGGTAGGCATTTTTCAGCACTGTTACTATTCTCAGTTTAATGCCTGGCCTCTTGCCCACTGGCAGCATTAGCAGGAGTCTGGTGGAGCTCACTGCCAACATCTGGACTATACGTGCTTCTCGTGGACTATACGGGCTCTGATGGGCCGCATACCTTCAACACTGTCCTACAAACTGTCTGGGCCTGAAGGGGGGAGGGCAGAGGGAGGGGGTCCAAGAAGTGTTTCACAGCCAAAGAAACATCTATCATCCCGGCGCCGCTCAGGCCAAACAAATCAGCGGCGGCTAGAAAATATGATTTCACTAAGAGAGGAATGTCAAACTGTAGCAGGCAGCTGGAGTACTGCGTATATACAGTGAGAGAGCTGTGAGAAAAGGCCAGATGTGATTAGACTTCAAGCTGCAGGGAGAAGTGCGAGGACCATTTAAAAGGCCCCCATCTGCTAAAAGACAGGCCCAAATGTCTCAAGCAAAGACAGTAATAAAAATTATGTTTCTCTAAATCAGGGGACTTCAGTTATGCATGTCTCTCAATAGTTAACACAAGAATAAGACTATTGTACACGCAAATGTGATGATAGGAGATGATGTGAGTAGAAGATCATCTACTATTGCAGGCTCTGTTACTTCTGGCAACTTCTTACGAGAGATTTATTAGACGATTTATGTAAAGATTTTCATGCATTTTCCAGTTTATTGGAAATGCGTTTGTATGGTGAGATTTGAACTGAATGCACCATGAGGAAACAATCATGCCAGCGCTGGGGACCCCTCCTCTTTTTCCCAAATACTGTCTACAAGGATCAAATCAATCACCGCTAACAACTCTCTCCCAAACGTACTCACGCCTGCCCCAGATTCCTGCTAATGTTGATGTTTTTGTTTGTCTGGTCCCCACAGAGAAGTCAGCAGACGGGCCTGGAAAAAATGAGCTCAAATAAGAAACATTGTGAAGAATGGATCAGCTAAGTCCAGCGGGTCTGTAAGATGGACTCTTATAAATGTGCAAGAAGTCAGTTGTACCCAAACTATATTAAAATGACTTTACCCATCTTAATTTACCTTGAGAATTAGCAATGCAGATAATTTTGTGTGGCATTTATTAGAGCCATTCACACCAAACACCCTTCACTTACAACTACACAATGCCACTGTGTATGATACGCCACTCAGAATGAAAATAAAATGGTTTCAAGCAGATCTCTATCACGCAAGATGGGCTAAATACTACTAATAAATACTACTAATAATAATACTAATACTACAATGAGTTTTAGCTAATAATCGGAACTGCTCTACCCATCTACTTATAAACAGTAGAGTGACTAATAGACATATGCACACACGTGAACTTTGACTACATATATATCTGTACGTGGGTATGTGCATGATCGTGTATATGTATATCTTCTCAACATTTGAAAATATGTAAAATCCTTGCCGACTTTGCCATTTTTTTCTGTTTTTTTGTTCTATTTTCTGTTCTCCCTATTGTGTAAAATACTCAATAAAAATGTAAGTGGCGAAAATAAATTGGAGAATCCAGTCCACATCTGTGCTGCATCCTCCTTTGGGCCGATTCTTTTCAAACCTGCTTTACATTTGGTGCTCGGAAGTTAATATATTTTATAAAAAGTTTCAAAAGGAGCGCTTCCAGGACCTCCAGAGGATAATACACAGTAGAAAAAACACAGTGGTGTCTTTGGGGAAGGGAAGTCAGTTTAAAGATGCAAAAAATCCAAGGCACTCACCGTTTGAAATAAAATGCCTTTATTGATTTACGGCATGTCAAAATGGACAACTTTAAAAGTCCCGGCTGAAATTAAATTAATAAAGGCATTTTATTTCAACCAATGAGTGCCTTGAATTTTTTGCATCTTCATATATTTTATAACTGAAGTATTTGGTATAAATAGTTTGTGAACTGCTCTAGACTAGACTAGACTATGAGCTTTTCAGTTCATCTTTTCAGAGGCAATTTGCTTTACCAATACAGTCTATTGTGAAAAGAATCAATTAAGCCCAGTTTCTATTTAGTCCAATCCAAAGTATTGAAAAGCTATAATTACAGCATATGCTCTAAGTGAATGACCCCACTGCCTCTATTTTTTTACTTCATCTGAGGGTATGAAGCTTGATTTGAATAGATTCTATATATATACAGTACAGACCAAAAGTTTGGACACACCTTTTAATTCAAAGAGTTTTCTTTATTTTCATGACTATGAACATTGTAGATTCACACTGAAGGCATCCAAACTATGAATTAACACATGTGGAAGTATAGCACATAACCAAAAAGTGTGAAACAACTGAAAATATGTCATATTCTAGGTTCTTCAAAGTAGCCACCTTTTGCTTTGATTACTGCTTTGCACACTCTCTTTTCCGCCACCTTTTGCTTTGATTACTGCTTTGCACACTCTCTTTTCCACATGTGTTAATTCATAGTTTGGATGCCTTCAGTGTGAATCTACAATGTATGAAAATAAAGAAAACTCTTTGAATGAGAAGGTGTGTCCAAACTTTTGGACTGTACTGTATATAAATCACTGTGTCATTATATATGTGCCCACCCTGTGCCTACCTTGTTGATGTGTTTCCTTCCTGTCTTGTCCCATTTGTCTTGTAAAACAGTGTTAAATGACCAGTGGCCGGTCTCACACCTCCACGCGGCCGTCAGTGAGGTAATAAAGCCTTCACAGACACCGGGCTCAGAACAATGGCAGCTGCTTATCACTAACAGGCTTTGGAAAACTTCCCCTCATCTCCACATTAACATACTGGTGAAGAGCACTGTCTCATATCTGTCACTGATGGATGCAGATAGGACTCTTTATCACTTCATTCAGATTATATAGGACATGGTGATAACACTGTGAAAACACTGGGAAAATGCAAGGATCCTATTACACTTCTAATGCGACCTATACACCAATTACACAACTGGTTTAGCCATAGACGGGCCTAAAGGATGAGGAACCTTCACAGTGACATACAAAATAAAATAAAGGTACCTACATTTGGTCATTAAAAACATATTCATGGTCTTGACAACTTGATTTTACCTGCATGTTTCATATTATGGAACAATCACACAAAATAACGTAGTAACAACTAACAAAAAGCAAGTGGGATACAAATTTAGAAAACATTTATGTATAAACCCATTCCTACAGGACTGTATTTTCCATGTGGGTAAAAGATGAGACCCTGTGAATGTGTCACTGGTCAAAAAGGAAATGTTTGATCAATAAGCCTGCAGGGATCTGACGCATTTCCGACATGAATATCACATGAATCTTTTTATTGTGGAAATGGAGAAGCAGTCCACACTTTT
>KN505302.1:5299-15305 GCA_000787155.1 Scartelaos histophorus
GAAAGAGAGAGATAGAGAGATGACAAAAAAGAGAGATGGAAAAAGACAAAGAGAAAGAGAGAGACTGAGAAAGAGAGAGACTAAGAGAGAGACGGACAAACAGAGAAAAAGAAAGAGATGGAGAAAGACACAGAAAAAGAGAGGGACAAGTAAAGAGAGACTGAGAAAGAGAGAGACAGAGAGATGGCAAAAGAGAGAGATGGAGAAAGACACAGAGAAAGACTGAGAAAGAGAGAGATGGACAAAGAGAGAGACAGAGAAAGAAAAAGAAAGAGAAAAATAGAGAAAGAGAGACAGAAAAAGAGAGATACACAGAAAGAGAGAGACAAGGAGATGGAGAAAGAAACAGAGAAAGAGGGACAGAGTGAAAGAGAGAGAAATAAAGAGACAGAGGGAGAGAAAGAGAAAGTGAGAAAGAAGAGTGAGGGAGTAAGCTACACAGAGAGAGAAGGAGGGACACAGAATTAAAGGTATAGAGAGAAAGACAGAGAGAAAGAGAAAGCGAGAAAGAAGAGTGAGAGAGTAGGCTAGACAGAGAGAAGGGGAGACAGAATTAGAGGTATAGAGAAAAAGAGAGAAAGAGAAAGTGAGAAAGAAGAGTGAGGGAGTAAGCTACACAGAGAGAGAAGGAGGGACACAGAATTAAAGGTATAGAGAGAAAGACAGAGAGAAAGATGAAGAGAGAAAAAGACCCAGACAAGGATAGGGGGATGGGTAAAAGGATAGAGAGAGAATAGGAGAGGGAAGAGGAGAGTGAAAGGGAAACGAGGGAGTAAGTTCGAGAGAGAGAGTTTGAAAAAGTAAAAGTCACGTCAACCAAACCACAACTATTATCTAAAGTGGGCGGGGTCTGCGGCGCACATCTGTTCTGATTGGCTGCACCCCTCATCAATCTCACGTTAAGTCTTTCCATCTGCCGTTTCATCTCTATTCATCCACCGCAAAGCCAACCTACGCCCACCGAGACCGAGCTAATACTTTGTCTTCGATAAGCAAAACAATTAAGACGGCCACCTATGCCGGAGCCGAAATCTGGAGCTCAAATTACCTCAGAAGATCGCTAATTACCAAAGCGTCAACCCTCATGAAAAGTCTGCGGAAAATAGATCCAGTTATTAATTAATTATGATTAAAGCTGTTGGAATCTGTGTAAACACGCAGAGGGGCGCGTTTTCACACATTTTAGCGGTTCATCCCGGGTTAGCTTGATTTAAGGGCCCGTTTTAGGCTATTTTGAGTGTCACCTATAGCGTTTGACTCCAGTCTAATGAAGCTCACCAAGACTAGCAGTTATGAGGTAAAACTGGAGTAGAGTTCTATATTTTTATTTAATTTCAACTGGCAGAATCATAGAAAACAGGATAACGGCACTTCCTTTAGCTTAGCAACGCTACAACTTTTCGCTAAAGCTAGTGAGAGTGACCTGAAAGAAAACGCCTGATTTTGACTTAAGGATAAAATATTGAAATTACAATGCCGGGATAATGTAGATCGGGTTTACTCCTAATTTGGTTAAGTTGAAGTTCTTATTTTGCAGCGTCAAAGCTTTTGAGCGGGAAAAGACAGGAAATGTCAAAATAAACTTCTGATGCCCTTTCAAAATACGCTACAGTCGCTGAAACACCAAGCGTCGCATCAGGAGCTTGGGGAATGACTCCTGATGAACTATGGAACATTTAAGATGAATACAAAACACTTTACGACATCAGACGGAAACTTTACAAGAACAACTTCTGAAGGTGCAGACGAGCAAAGTGAAATGGTGAGAAACTTCATTAACGCAGCGCCGCAGATATGGCTCGTTATCGCTACAAAGCATCGTCTCTCTTGGTGTCAACTTTTGTTTTGTGATTTAAAACAGAATTCATCCAATCAACAATGAATACATAAACAGTGCGGATGTTTCTGGTGTAAATACCAAGTAAAACATTTTAAGACCAAAATGACTCAGCTGTTACAGAGAGACGAGCGGCAGTTTTTCAATGTCAAATGAATCTGGGGAGCCGGAATCGTCCCCATGGTCATTTCCTATTCGTAATGCGGTGGCTTGAGCGTTCTGTTCGCTATGTCCATTTATACATACAGTCTATACATTAAACCCACACAGCAAAAACTTTAGAGTTAAAATTTCAGAGTAAAATATTGCAGTGTTGTTTTTAACCTAAAAAGTGTTATTTTAACTATTTGCAAGTTCAATGGTTGATCGAGTTGGGGTTATTTGCCAAAGTTGATATGATTGAACTCATTTCATCTTCCTCTAGTGTTAATTCAACTTCCTCTAGTGTTAATTCAACTTCCTCTAGTGTTAATTCATCTTTCTTTAGTGTTAATTTATCACCTCCCATCCACCACTTCAACCTCCCGTGAGAGAAAACCAGTTTGAACCAGTTTTGTACATAATTTCATCTTAAATTAACTAAAACAAAATGTAAAAATAAAACATCTCTATGTATTGTTTAGTTAAATCAGGATAACTCTACAAAGTGTGATCCTTTTACTCTCAAAAGGTTAATATAACTCTTGATTTCGGGGTTAAACAGGAACTTTGGTCCAGTGTTACTTGATTAACATGTCCAAAAATATTAAATTAACTCATATAAACCCTGAGAAAATGTTAAAAATTAACATGTCCAAATATTAAATTAACTCATATAAACCCTGAGAAAATGTTAAAATTGATTCTGTGAGAGTCAATTTTAACTCTCCACTTTTTGCTGTACATCTTTGTCTTTATTGCTCATTCTTATTACGCATGTGGTCACCTCTCCGCAGATCTGACCTGTAAATTGCCTCGATTGTGTCACCTGCTTGTCACCACATTTAATGCTACACTGTGAAACATTGAAGTAATAACAAACTGATGGGCAGTGATGGAGATACTTTAAAAATGTATTTAGTTGTTAAAAAACACCATCGAATTCCTGTCACTAATTGAAGTAAAAATCATACTTTCTATTTTCGGTCCATGTTTTCAGTTACTAGATGAAGATGACGTACGTTTCTCTCGAAAAGTTACACAAACAAGTGTACCTAAAAATACCTAAAAATATAGTAAAAACATATTTTTCCCCCTCACTTTTCAGCTGCCGTTCCATCAAGTATACCCATAATTTGTTGTGCCTTCAGTTTGGATTTCTCATTTGGGAAAGACTTGTACCAGTTTTTTGCCCCGGTTCTGCAGCTGGGCGCTCACCATTGAAAAGCTGTTGGCGTATGGTAAATAGGCCTTAAATTGGGTTGTGGCCTTGGCCGTGCTTATCTGTGATGATCAGAACAGAGCGTGTGTGAAAAGAGACATTCTCCCTCTGGAACTTCACTTTAGCCCGTCTCATTTAGCCCCAGAAATATGCAGGTCAGAGGCAGCCAGCTCCTCACGGCGTGCACACACCTGCAGGGCCCGGATCAGGACGCCAATTCTGAGGGTTACGCCACTGCCTCGCACTGATAAATATTTATGTTTTCCGTTTCTTTGAGCACAATCAGTTTTAAGCAGGTTAAGGAAAAGAAAGTGTGATAATGAAGAGGACTGATAAGAAAGAGAAGGACTAGAGTACTAGGATCACCGTGGAGTCAGATTTTTTGGCATTAACTTTTATTGACTATGGAGGACTGAAAATGACATAATTAGAAATAAATTCATAATAAAATAAATCTCGAAGAGTATTAAATTAAATGGTGAATACAAATATAAATGTGTAAAAAAAAAAAGTAACAAATTTAAACGTGCAAAAATAATAGTAAAAATAAATATATTTAAAAATAAATAAATGGACAAATTAATAAATGGACAAATTAAAAAAGGACTACCATCATTAGAAATAAATATGTAATAGAGTAAATGTAAAAGTATTAAATTAAATGGTGAATAAATTTATAAATGTGTAAATAAATCAGTGCTTTTATACATTAATGTGGAAAAATAAATGTAAAAATTAATAAATTAAATAAATGAATAAAAAATTGTACAAACAAGCATATTTTAGCTTTTTAATCTCCAAAATGTACACATTAATTTTTAAAACACTGATTTATTTACACGTTTATATCTTTATTCACCATTTAATTTAAAACATTTCAACATTTTTTTTTTTTTTTTTTTAATTATGTCAGTTTTGGTCCTCCGTAGTGAACGTGGAACTTAACACTAAGTGAACCTTTTTTATTGCTAATAAATTGTGTAAATAGTGTTTTAATAGCGCTGTCTACTGTTCTTTGTCCTTTTTGGTCATTTTAATTCAAGTTAGATAAAATTCTGATCCAAAACGGTCAAGTGTGTGCAATTTCAAGTACTATGTGACATCACACAGTCCTGATCAAAGCCAGACGTTTCTGATTACAAACACACAAGGTCAAGTTACAGGTCAGGTCTGTGGATAGGCAATCCAACTCAGCCATAGCTTTAAAATGAAAGAATGAATTTTGAAGACAACCTCAGAAGAAAACCAGCTATAGACAGAGAAAAAACATCCAAAGGCCACATATGTAGGACCTTCTAACTGTGGGGCTTGAGTGGTTTAGTTTTACCTTGGTGAGTCTAAACATGAATAAAAGTGCTTTTGAACGTAGAGTCTGATTCACTGGAGACAGCTGCCTATTTGAGCCTCAGTGTTACACAAAAGAAAAAAAAACAAATATACAAGATGGAAAAGAACAAGGACGTGAGAATGGCCTCCTTCCTCTTAAAGGTATGACATTGAAAACAGGCGTGAAGAAGATGGAGAAATCTGAAATACGTTATGTGAAATAATAGACATTTTTAATAGCAAAATGTAATATCAGAAATAGAAATTGTTCTTGATTTATGGTTGGTCACGGTTAAATGTGTTTTCAGGGGTGTTCACAGTTTTTCATCAGACTGAAATCCATTTTATTTTACAGTGATAGTATGGAATTTCTGTGGGTGGAAAGTCAACCGCATGATTCCTTGGAAAACGAAAAGAAAAACCACCCTTCTGAATATTCTTATTACAGAAAATCGGAAAACGGTCACATTTTTATACAGCGCTTTTCCACTTTCAAGGCACTCGAAGCTCTTCACATCAAGGAACCACTCACCCATTCGTGTACACAGACACTGGGTTAAGTGTTTTGCCCAAGTACACAATAACGGGATGCATCTGTTTACGTCTAGAGCAGGATTTGAACAGCCAACGTTCAGATCAGTGGATAAACGCTCTACGAACTGAGCTACCGCCGTCCGAGATCTGTTTTGCGTCGTACTGTGGGACATTATAGGTAAAGAAACTACATTTCCATGGAAATGAGCTGGTGAAGACGCTCCTCCAGACCAAATAAGCGTCAGGTTTGTGGAGATGCAAGCCCACTCAGAGTACTGAAGCACGTTTTTCAGTCCAATAAACACATATTTTGGTTTTAGTCTTTTTTCTCCGAGGAAAATAACTGCGTTTGCGCTCGATAATGATTTCAAATTGGTAACCTAAATGCAGAAATGTACCGCAACCGACTAATACAACACACTTTAGCAATTACTGTCTGCTGATTCACACCAACGCATGTTCAAACGCAGCATTTTTCATTGAGCTGCCCTTGACTTGAAAACACTTTGCGCTTCTAAACACAGCTCTATTATTTAACACGTATTTGCTTTAAAGCGTTATTGCACTTTCCTCTGTCTCTGAAATTGAAAGATGACATTTGGAAACGGGCCTCTGAGCTGTGCCCGATATATGGAGCGTTTGTTTATATAATTTTCATCTTCATCTGTAGTTTAACCTTTGCAGAAGCGGTGTACAGCTACCTCAGTGCTGTCTGAATGTCTCAACGTTGCCGTGGGTGGTTGCGTATGTGCGTGTCTATGTTTCTATGTTAACACTGTGTTTTATTTTGTATTTATATTTGTTTGCATGTTACTGTTTGACTGAAATGTTTCACAGTGCGGCATTAAACTATTATACATGTGTCGGAATTGGAGGAATGTTCGCCGGTTCCCATGGAGACACAAGGTACATATTCGCAAGCGGAGACAAATAAGTTTTAAGTCTGAAGTCTCAAAACTCAAGAAAAATAGATTGGATTTAAACAGCTCGTGGTCCTGTTTAGGTGTTTGATTTTCAACAAAAAGGTGAGAGTGACAGTAATTTCATGAGTGAGAGATTTGTTGAACAGCTCAAATCATCTCAGCTATTGCAGATCCAACTAAGTCATTTCTGTCTGGACAGATTAGGTGAAAATAAAACTCAGATTAAAGTCTAAGTTGAGTAATAGAGTTTCAGACAGAGCAAACACCGCAGGGAATGTTGATGGCATCAGCTGCGAAATATCGACACGTACCACTGACCAAGCGGCTGGTTTAACAGATATTAAATAGACAATAGTGTGGACAAAATGGTAAAGGCAAAGGAAAATGTTGAAAAGACAAGTCTGGCAGTAACGTTTTTGTCACTTTTTGTCATGTTCTTGCCGGGGCAGGTCTGGCTGCAGTTGTTGGGTACCAAAGGGCGACAGTAGCTCAGTTGTTAGAGCGTTCGTTGTCGGTTTGAATCCCATTGGTGGTTCAAATCCCGCTCTTGACCTAAACGTCATTGGTTGAGCAGTCAGATCCAGTGTGTGTGTGTGCACTGCTGTTTGAATGTGTGTGTGAAAGTGTGAATGGTTCCTTGTTGTAAAGAGCTTTGAGAGTCTTGAAGGTGGAGCAGTACTGTATAAAAATGTGAAAAAGTGTGGGGGGAAATGAATAACGCAAAAGAAAGAGCCTATCTGTGTATAAAAAAGTCCTTTAGTATTCAGTCTATTGTAACACTTACTATTTCACACTTTTTTTTGTATAATTGTTGTGTTTTTAGGGTTTACCATCTGATGAAAAATGGCTAATTCTGGTACATTTATAGAAATGTTGGTTAATGTACAATGTCCCGGCTAAATAAACCAAATAAATACATTTTAAAGGCAGGCTATGTCACTTTTCTATGTCACTTTTCTGGTGCAAGATCTGCTACACTTGTTGTCTCCATGGAAATACTGCATGTCCCGCAGTTTTAACAGTATCTGGTCATCTATGCCTGTCCGTCCATGGGAGTGGATCTCTCCTTCACTGTGGTTCTCCTCGAGGTTTCTCGTTTTTTTCCCACTGGTTTTTTTTTCCTTGTTTTTCCTTGCCGAAGAAGGAGGGTCTAAGGACAGGAGATGCTGAGACAATTATCCATTTGCTGCTTGTTGTTGGACATTCTGTATTTTTGAATTCTTAATTAATTCTTAATTATTATTATTGTTATTTTTCTTATTCTGCTTCATTTGAATTCTATTAATTCTTAATTATTATTATTGTTATTTTTCTTATTCTGCTTCATTCTCTGACATCTCTGTTTGCTAATTTAACAATTTTCTGAAGCCCACCAAGATAACTGTTGTTGTGATTTTGGGCTATACAAAAATACATTGAATTTAATGAATTGAATTGAATCTCTGATTTTAACACACATCAATATATTACCCATGTTTTAGCTTCACATCACTGGTGCCTGTGTATTTTAGAACTGATATTAAGATTTTACTGATCACTTTTAAAGTTTGTTTAGGTCTGGCACCAAGATATATTTCAAAACTTTTAACACCCCGTATGAGCCCTTAAGTCAAAACTCTGGATGAAGGGCGACCGAGCCTTTTTAGTCCAGGCTCCTCGGCTTAGGAACAACCTGCCTGAGGAGATAAGGCTCCACCATCACTATCATCTTTTAAATCACTTCTTAAAACCCATTTTTATCCATTGGCCTTCCATTAGCTGGTTTAGCTTCATTTTATTCCTTAGTTCTTTTCTTCTTTGTTTTATTATTATCATTATAATTATCTCCATAGAGACAATTACATTACATCTCCAGACCAGGTGACCCCGACAACCCAAGCTGTTCAAGGTAAAGTATATACAGTACTTGCAATATACACACTGTAACTGTATAAATGCAAGATTAATGCTACACTGTGGAACGTCCCTGGCAAAGCAATAACATCACCACGGAGACAAGGAGGTGGGGACCTTAAAGGAAAATCACTGAAAAAACACACCAGGCGTTGTTGGTTTTTTGTTGTTGTTGTTGTTTTATTACGTTCCACGAAAGCTAATAATTCACTATATTCCAAATGGGACTGCCTTTTGATTTATTTGCTATACAGCCCCACTGCCCTCACAGACACATTTTGGAAGCACAGTGGCAGTTTTTATGTCTGCAAGTCAACACAGCACAATATATTCAGCCTCCCCCGTGCCCTTGGTAAAAGTCAGGAGAATTCTTATGTTTGGAGAGCTTTCTGACATTGCGCGCTTGTTGAAATATAATAAGATTTGCCGGCGGAGTGAACAATGTGGAGCTGGGGCTTGATTGTGTCAGAAGCGAAGTGCCCTTTTCAGATAAAGATATTACGGGGGCTTGTGTGAGAGGTGAAGCTGTCCAACCCGCAACACCATGATGTCTTTAATACTCGCAAAGCCAAGGCGGAGCTAATAAAATGGACAAGGAGGTGTCAAATATGCACTTTACGCAATCTTCAGCTTCTCATCGACTTCCTGGTCACATCCACAGTGGGACATCGCATTTACAAATGATATAATGCATAAAAGTAAAGTTGCACTACGGAATTTTTCTGATGGAAGGTCGACCATTTATTTGTCTCCATGGAGATGTCATTGCATTGCCTGGAAAGTTCCACAGTATGTCATTAAAGTTTCTATGACAGGCTGAACTATTAAATTCCCTAAAACTTCTTTTTTTTCACAATTTGGCAATTTTTTCAGTTTCAAATTTTACTTCCTGGTTGTACACTGGGCCAAAACTCCCCCAATGTGCACAAAAACTATTACTTGAGAAATAGGAGAATTTAAAAAAGTGAAGAAAACACCTTTATTTTGTTGAAACAATGTTTAAAATATTAGAAAAGTTTGATTCTTGCGCTTAAATTGTCTCGAACTTTTGACGTCTAAAACAGAACTCTCGACTTCCTGTAATTCTCAACATATTTTTCCAACTTTTCTTTACAAATTGTTTCGTGATTTGTGTAAAACTGTAATTCATATTTACATCAAATTAAGTTTTAGTGTTTGCTCAATGCTCTTGATCTGTTTCCTGGTCACTTTCACAATTTCCATAATTACAATACACAAAGAAAGTAGGGCCTTCACAGTAAAGGCGCATTGTGTACTTTTTCTTAAGGATTGTACTTCTATTATCAGCACATGTGGTGGACGTACAGCTTCATGTATTCTATCGGAAACACTTCTGCTCTGAATAATAATGTGAACCTGAGTTATGAAAGGGAAGGGTATGGAAGGTCAGAGGAGCTCATTCTCCAACAGAATCCTACAGAAACAAGATTCCATTCATACCACACTCCATACAACTGTACAACAACTCACCCTTATGTACGACAACTCACGCTCATGTCAAACACTATTTAATCTTTGTACTGTTTGTCCTTACCCATCTCTTCTATATCTCTATATCTATTTTTGCATTACTATTTTTCTATACTTTATTTGTACGTGTCCATGTACATTTGTGTATATCTTATGTTGACTTTCTTACTACATTCATATTATACTCTTTGTGTATTATATTATATTGTGATGTGTGAGTTACTGTGGCCCAATAATTTCCATTGTGAACCAATACTTCACAATATATTGGTCAAAATGGCATTTTAATTCTAAAGGAAATTGTCAGTTTATTTTGTCAATAGAACTATATAAAAATGCTTTACTAAAGGTGCACTATGTATTTTTTTTATTTTTTATTTTTTTTGTGAAAGAATTTGTTTTTGAATTTCTATCTATCACAGCAAAAAGTGGTGTTAAAATTCACTCTCGCAGAATCAATTTAACATTTTTTCAGGGTTTGTGTCCAATGTGTTTTTGAGTTAATTTAACACTTTTGGAAATCTTAAATAAGCAACACTGGACAACACTGTTTAACTCCCAAATCCGTAAATTATATTAACGTTTTTGAAACATTTTGTAGAGTTTTCCCGATTAAGCTAAACAAAACATATATTTATTTTA
>KN505304.1:4642-17682 GCA_000787155.1 Scartelaos histophorus
CTTTAAAGAGCTATTTTGCTATGCTACGTGCTGTTTTCTGACCTGTGTGATAACGTTTTCTCATCAAGCATACCTGGTGTTGTTTGTTTGTTTGATTCGTACATACCATATTTAACACAGAAAACTGCATATTAAGGCTGGGTTTTTCTCTCAAAAAAATAAAAAATACACTCTGTTACACTAGCAATGTCAGTGGTAATACAAGAAGTGCTCCACTGTACATTATTAGGTTCTTTTTACACACCAAAAGTTTGTTTTTTGACAGCTCACTAGCGTTCTTCTTCAGAGTGGTCACGTGATGTTGCAGGTGCCGTATTCTTACCGTTGGAGGCACGACAACAGCGCCACCTGCAGTCGCATATCCGCAGGACATTATCCCAGGTGTCTGAGAGTAAAAAAGCCCCCTAATCCCAGTTTATCGTCCTAGGGGCAGGTTTCCTTATTTCTGTTTTATTGCAGGACATGTGGGGTATTTCGTATATGACATTACATTTATGCTTCGGTTCTATTTTATCTTTTGGATGGACAAGTAATTACCTGAGTTCTCTGTACGGTTTCACAGGTGTGGTTTGTATTTTCTCTGCACTTTCTCGGTTATGTCGCTTATGTACGGTAATGTTCTATTTTTTCTGTTTTATTCTTGTTTTCCTGGTTCTGTTTTTCTCTCTCTCTGAGCTGTTGCTTTGCTTTGTTTATTGCCCATTTTAGGTATTGGCACTGCTTCAGAGCGTTGTGGATGTGTCTGTACTCCTCTTGTTAGATAATGTAAGTTTTGTCAAATAATGTTCTTACAACAGAGAGTTTGTGAGCTGTGAGATGTGCATAAGAGGTACTGGTCAGTGTGGGTTGGTTTTCTATGTATTTTTATTGTGATGCTGCCATCTTCCTTATGTCCAGGAGGAAAAGGAAACAGCGAAGGCGTGCACACGAGCAGCAAAACACAAAGCAGAACAACAACTCAAATCAGGCATTATGGGCTGGGACAGAGCAAACACATTGGGACACAAGACAAACATTGTCGCTGGATTAAAGAGGCAATCTAAATAAGGAAACCTGACCCTAGGACGATAAACCGAGACGAGGGGGCTTTTTTACTCTCACACACCTGGGATACTGTCCTGAAGAAGCCGAACTGCAGATGGCGCTGTCATCCTGCCTCCACTGGTAGGAAGACGGCACCAAAACCTGTAAATATCTGCCGACTGGACACGGCATAACAACATCACGTGACCACTCTGACGAAGGTGAGCAGTCAAACCTGTCAGGTGTGAAAACAAACTCTTGGTCTGAAAAAAGAACCTCGTAACTTAAATTATCGGACAACCAAATTAACCACACCTAGAATCATTTGGGTGATTTCAGACCTGGACTTGCCAATCTCTACAGAACTAAACAGTAAAAGTAGCTATTAACTTGCAAACTACCACTACATGACATCATAAGGTGGAAGAGAGCATTTTAAGCTTTGGGGATGCAGACAGACTAATAATTAAGGATTGCTCAAATATGTGAATGAAACAAAAACGCAGCTCCAGGTCCGTTTTTGAGGATGTAACAACATTTTAACATGCTTTAAAGCGCACAAGAGTCCATTTTGCTTTTACATAATGCTGTTTGCCGTGTGCAGTAGTCAGCGGTAGTTAGCCAAAACACATTAGCATCCATGTGAGGGTCTCTGTTGTTTGGGTCATTATACTGATGAGAGCTCTGACATTGGAGCGGGTGCAGACATGTGACCGTCTCTAACACATAAACATATGGGCCCTGTGCTGACACCCTCAAACATTAGCGCTGTAATCTGGTTTATGGTGTTCAGATACGCTCACCTCCGCCCACACACAGGCTGCGCTCTCCCAAACTCATGCACGCTCCCAGAGTCAGCCTCCCACCAGCCATGTTTAATGTCTATGATGGAGATAAGGCACGGATAGCATGGCAGGAATCATCAATTTTACTGTTTGTTTTCAAAATGTTGTGGTTCAACGATGAGACGATATTTTCCCATCGATTTTTATATTTCATAACCCGCATGTCTTGTAGTGAGACATAAAAATTATTATTAAAAAGCATGTGCTGTTGACACGGTATTTAGTCCTGTAATTACATTGCAGCAGGTACAGT
The DNA here is from genome assembly GCA_000787155.1 of Scartelaos histophorus. NCBI lineage: Eukaryota > Metazoa > Chordata > Actinopteri > Gobiiformes > Gobiidae > Scartelaos > Scartelaos histophorus. The sequence goes on from KN505304.1 coordinate 6,764, forward strand.
GAAATAAAGTGAGACTGTTGGCTGATACCAAGGTGAAACTGTATTAAAATCAAATTTTATCAAAGATTCCAGCAGGGAGGGGAGAGCACAGAAATCCAAGAGCAGAGCGGTGAGAGCAGACTGGTGTAAATTGAATTTCATGAGCCAGAGGCAGAGGAGACTGTCACGGCGTCATGGGGCTCAGAACACTGGGTATTTAAAGTAGAGATACACAGAGGAGGAGGTGTCCTGGGACTACCCCACCACACCACAGGGGGCACTGCTTTTATACCTTTAAAGTGCTTAATAGGCTCTAGTTACACTTATTAGAAGACATTGGAAACATGTCTTCAAACAAGTCGTCAAACATGCGGATGACCACTTCTGGGCATGTGATAAAACCATGGATTCTGCAGCGGACTAAACTGCCAAACTTCCATAACTTCCATACTCTAATCGCATCTTCGGTGTCACTTACAGGCAGCTGGTTGGAACTGTTGATCTTCTGAACATAAAGGAATGCTACAATAGTGTCTTTTTTGTCATCTAGATGAAGAAAACCCGGCCATTTCCCAGTTTTTACAATCACCAACAGAGCCCGAAGAAGTCATCATCTTCGTGCTTCCAAAACGTCTGCAGGAGTGTGAATAGAGCCAATAGGAGCTGGTTTAACTAGATGCGACCCAATCGGATACTGGAATCTGTTTCAGCCACGATATAGACTTGGATCAGATTTTCGTTACTAGATCCACTTGATGTAAGCATGAATAGAGCCCACACTCCCTCGGTTCATCCAGGTCTTAGCTAGATTGTTGATCAGTCACTCTCCAGCTCGGTTTATACCCAGTTTGTTTTTTATTCGAGATTTTCCCAGTTTGACGATATTTAAGTTCATCTTGACATCACAACATTCCATAGGCTAATATTAATTCATACAGATGGGGGTCAGCTCAAATCATTAGCTCTAAAGTGCAGATTTGTTGTGTAATACAGCGAGTTTTTTTACTTAGTCGTAGAAATGATCAGGTTCAACGTTTGTGCATTTATTTTTTAGATATTTCTTGGCAAAATACAATGTAATCAATAGAAAAAAAGCATTACAATACAGCATCATTATATTCTAGAATCTGAAAACTATCAGTTATAACTAATAATAATAGGTTTTGCTCCACCATCCATACTTTTACGTCCTCCTTCCACCACTGAGATTAAAGTATCCCTCTTTTCTGGCATAGCTATGGAAGTATAGGTTTGAGAAGCAGGGCTATTTGGCACAGTGGTTCAACGGTAAATGATCCTCTACAATAGAATATAAGAAAAAGCATTTATCTTTCAACAGCCATTTCATCTGAATGTGCCCGCTTTCCTCCAGACATTTCAAATTGAGTTTCCAACATGGCGGCGCAGCTCGGCCTCTGTGTTTTATTGTAAACAAGATAAGGACAAATTGGCTTTTCCAGTCTCGGATTGCATCTGGTCTCTGACACTTTTATTTCAATTATAAAACGTGTTTTCTACAGACGCCATTTTGGACCATGAAGTCGGATTATTGACTAAAGCAGGAAGAGAATTTGCATCTAAATATCCGTGGTTTGAGAAATGTATAACTTGCGTATCTATGGTAATTCTGTGGTTGCTTATCCAAAAAAAGCATTATGGATTTAAAATGGACCACTATATTGGATTAGACGTATCTATATCCGGTTCTCGGCAAAGTAACAGCACAGATCAGTGAAAAGGAAAGCCAACTCGAAGTGCTCTACTGTGTTTTTAAACTCCAAACACCTTCACTAGAATTATATGGATAAGCCCTTGAATTGACAATATTTCTATACTGAACTAAAGGTAAAACATTAGCTGTTAGCTGTTCAAAACTACCACAACATGACATCACAAGGTGGAAGAGAGCATTTTTAGCTTTGGGGATGTAGACAGGATTATTCAAACATGTGCGAATGAAACAAAACACAACACAATTTAAGAGGTAACAACATTCTAACATGGAGTAAAGCTCAATTTTGCATAACATAAGGACTTTAATAAATTAGGCTTAGAAATGTATATCACCAAATTCTTCAGAATGATTTGTCAAAATCTTATTAAGCATGAAATTGAAAATTATAGTGTGAGTAGGTGCTGGGGCCTTTGAAATTACAATGTGGCGTATAACTCTATGAGTGCAGGTTTAATTAAATGAAAGGTCCTATATTGTGCAAAATGGACTCTCGTGACCATTAAGCCATGTTAAACTGTTATTACCATCACAAAAACACACATGGAGTTGTGTTTTGTTTAATTTAAATATGTCTGAGTAACTCTTTATTATTCTAAAGAAGTCTAATCTCTAACTCAGAATACTCTGTTCGACCTTGTGATAAATTAACAGCTACCTTTTAACTTTTGTGTAGTAAAGTTTGTCAAACCCAGGGCTGAAATCATCCCAGTAAATCTAATAAAGGTGCAGGGATTTTAAAAACACAATGAAGCACTTCCTTTATTATCATATGACATCAAAAGGTCAAACAGTGTTTTCTGTTGGTGAGAAGGACTCAGCTTAAATATGCAGGATTTGTGTGTTAAACATGCTCAATACTTGTCAAATATAGATCATTAAATGTTGATAACTTGCTTAAATTGAATCAAATGTTAACCTTTAAAATCATTCATAATTCAGCTGCTCCCCCATTGAGAAAATGTTGTGGCGCTCACTTCAGAAACCCTGCCGAGCCACACGGTCCACAGCCGGAGGAGAGGGCAGTGGTCCAAGAAGCAGAACCTCTTTTGGTCAGTCATCGTTCTCCTACAGAGCCATAGGCCTCTGGAACACTCCCACATGAAACTATATCATGCACAAAGTCTGAAATGTTTGCACGCTTGAACAAACAATTGTAACTTTTAACTAAATAACCCTGTATGCATTAATTTGCCTTGTATGTGAACCAATTTTGCTATAACCTGCACAAACAAATGATCTCTTTATGTAGCTCAAGGTATTTATGTGCATTTTCCTTGATAAATAAACAGCTAAACTAAACTAAACATGTGTGAATGAAACAAAACAGAACTCCCGGTACGTTTCTGATTAGGAAACCACATTATAACAGCTCAGAAAACAGCATAATATACAGCATTAGGTGGCGAAAGTTGAAAAAAACCTCTCACCTTAAACCCAACCCACTGGAGCTAATGAGAGTTGACCTTGGCTCAGTTGTTCGTGCTGACACTGCGTTATGTAAAGGCAGCGATTAGCGAACATCAGAGTCATATCTTCATTATCCTCCAATTAACAGGCCGTACAGAGCGGAGTCATTAGCCCGTCTCCAGCAGAGTCTCCTCATAAACTATGGAGATGTATGCTAGCGGCTCACACCTGCTCCCTGCACGGCTCCTCTAGTCTGAGACGCACCAAACACTCAGGAACACAGGATCAGGAGGCATGAGGAGATATGACGGGGAATAATACAAAACCAGAGCCATGATTAAAGCTCCTATATTATGCTGTGTTCTGCTTTTGTGGCTACCTGGCCCACACACCGAGCGGTTTGGAATCTTTTTGTTTTTTGAGCTCAGTTTTTAACATCATATCATGGGATTTAACGTCAACTTAAGGTCTCCACACACTACAGGATTTTTAAACGATTTTTAAACATGTGAGAAAATCAGACACAAGGAGAATCTTATGAGTTTTTAAAGCTCCAATTGCAAAAACTGCAGCGAGATATAGTCGCGGACCACAGCATTGAGACTCTTGAGTGTTCAAAAGATCTTTACTTCTAGTTTAGATACAAGACAAAACTGTGTTATTACTATTTGTGAAATGTGGTGCAATACTTCAGATACATGATTTTTAAAGCATAAAGTCCACAGGAAGTAGAGTCGCTATCACTAATCTGCAGCTTCACCTCGATCTGTGCGCTGTGTGGATGGAAACCGACGCACGTAAGGAACAATAGGAACGCCTCAAACTGGATTAATAGTGCGGTTTTGTGGACCGGGTGTCATTATTTGCCATGGATAAATTCTATTGATAATGTGGATGAGATGCTGCAGTTTAAATGTACCACTTTACAAGAGGTGAGGAATAAAGTCTTCATTATTTGTTGCTATTTCCTGAGTTTGAACGATTATTAAACATGTGAGAAAATCAGACACAAGGAGAATCTTATGAGTTTTTAAAGCTCCAATTGCAAAAACTGCAGCGAGATATAGTCGCGGACCACAGCATTGAGACTCTTGAGTGTTCAAAAGATCTTTACTTCTAGTTTAGATACAAGACAAAACTGTGTTATTACTATTTGTGAAATGTGGTGCAATACTTCAGATACATGATTTTTAAAGCATAAAGTCCTCAGGAAGTAGAGTCACGATCACTTATCTTACACTAGGAACCCTTATTACTTCTAAAGAACAAACTGGATTAATAGTGTGGTTTTGTCGACGCACGTAAGGAACAATAGGAACGCCTCAAACTGGATTAATAGTGCGGTTTTGTGGACCGGGTGTCATGATTTGCCAAGGATAAATTCTATGGATAAGTGTCATTATTTGCCATGGATAAATTCTATTGATAATGTGGATGAGATGCTGCAGTTTAAATGTACCACTTTACAAGAGGTGAGGAATAAAGTCTTCATTATTTGTTGCTATTTCCTGAGTTTGTATGTTGCGTTTCTGTGTCCATCACCCCTCTACCCCTGACGTCTGTTTTATCGGCTCTTACTGTTGCTGATGTTTGGTGGTTACGATGTGACAGAGCAGCTCAGAGTCAAACTGACACCACAGAGAATCTCAGTCAAAATCGGGCAAATTGTCCTGTAGTGTGTGTGGAGAAGAAGTGCAGCATGTGCAGTTCAAAGGACACAAGGAAGGGGAAAATTAGTGTTTTCTTTTTATTTTTTTCCCTTGCTAAGGAGCTAGCTATGGACATTTGAGACGCTACAGGATTTTTACACCATATGTGGCAGAAAATACTTGAGGAATGAACATTTTACCACCAACCAAAACACCAGAGCTGATGTCCCAATTTCCAATCAGGACAAAAAATGTTGAATCTTTAAAAACATTGCCAAACTGGAAAATAAGTCTGAGTTAAGAAATGTATTTTACAAAGCATCTTAAACGAAAGACAGAAAACTGACAAGATATGGTTATGTAAAAGGAGGATGGAGCGTGACCCTTGACCCCTGCTGACTGCTCTTTCAAAGTATAACAAAGTATTCAGATGCATTATTCATACTCATAGGGCTGAAGAAGTAAAACAGGCACAGAACAATGTTGTTGTTTCAACCGTATCGGCTCATCCAGATAATGAAATGTGATCTCTCTGCAATGGGGTCACTGAACTGCAGAAAATAATTACCTCCAATCAGAGCCATCTTTACTCTAACAATATTGTGCATGGTAAAGTTCATCTATCTACACACAGTTATTATCTTATTCAATTAAATATTAGTCAAAGTATGTTCTTTGTAATATATTGTTAAAATGTTAAAAAATATTGTGGCTATAACTACATCAGATCAACTTGTCCAGACATTGCAGGCAGTAACTAGCATTTTTTTCAAGAACCTGACACATGACATATTTTGATTTAATAAGGTCAATGTATTTTGCGCATTGCCTCTGATCAAATAAAATTAATTCAAATTCAGATAAAAGTACGTGTCTGCTTTAATCAGTTGTTGTCACGGTTGTGGTTGGCTGCTCTTATGGCTGACTGGCTGCCACAATGAGCAGTTTAAAAAAAGTGTTACATTTTTGGGGAGTTTGACCAACTAAAAAGCAGCTTGTGCAGTTCAAGGGTTGGAAGTTAAGGACTAAGAATAGTGGATTGTGTGATTTGAGCAGTTTGTTTTTCCTGTATTCATTGGAGCTCTACTTGGAGATGGATATGCTCGTCAGCTCTGAAATGCTACAGATTTATACACGAAGGAAACGTTTTTTCTACACCAAATTTGGCAGATATTCCAGAGGGAATGTCCTGTCTCATCACCAAAACCTGGAACCTGAGCAACGGAAGAGTGAGTTTTCCCTCAGGATTAATGAAGTACCTCTTGTTCTCTCTTGCTGTGTCTCCAGAGTTTACCCGACTCCCCCTAGAGGCTGCTGTGATGTTGCAGGACACACAGGACTCCAAGGACACTTTTGTTACTGAGTTCAAAGTGCCCTGGCTCTTGAACTGATGAACCTCCCTGTTTATCTGTAGTGAGAGTTTACTTTGAGCAGTTCTGTTTGAGTTGTATTTTACTGCACTGTGTTCTTAAATTGCCTCCCGGGGACAATAAAGTGATTTTGTTTTGATTTGAATCTTTATATCGCACATTTCCAATTCCCGCCATGACGCCTGTATAGACTGAAGTTCATTCCAGCGTTATTTACATGGTAACAAAAGCTAAGCACCAGATTTCCCTTCACACTCTTCCTCTCTATAACAGTCTGTCCCTGTCGCCTGCATCATCTCAGGGGGAACATCTGAGCAGCTTCCCTCTAAATCTGGGCATCTGCGACCGTGCAATAAGCGCTGATGGATGGCTAACAGGTGGCTAGCACATGCAGCCCTTATCAATATGCATGTGGCAGTGTTAGCGGTGAGCCCATGGGTGCTACAGTGGTGCAGAGGGTGGTGAGGGAGCGCAGTGAGCAAAGAGCCAGTCGTCATTTCTCCAAACGCGTCCGTAAAGGTCATATACTACAGCAGGGTGGTGCGCAACTTCACGGGTCAACACCGACTACGTGAGCGGAAACATAAACGTGACTCTGTGTTTTCTAATGATTCAGTGTGTTTGGATTTCCTTGGTTTGTTGCAGGGCTGTACAACATGTTATGAAGGGTGGACTTTTGAAACAAAGAACACCTTTAAGGGCCAACAAACCTGCAGGCTGGAGGTTCAATTCCCACTCGGACCAAGTTCTGTTGTTGTGTTCTTATGAATGTGGTGTGTGTGTGTGTGTGTGTGTGTGTGTGTGTGTGTGCGTGCGTGTGGGTGTGTGTGGGTGTGTGTGTGTGTGTGCGTGCGTGTTAAAATTAAAGTGTTTCCGAGAAGAAGACAGCCAGAGGATCTGAAATGTTGTGCTATTGAGTAATTAGGGTGTGTGTGTGTGTGTGTGTGTGTGTGTGTGTGTGTGTGTGTGTGTGTGTGTGTGTGTGTGCGTGTGTGTGCATGTGCGTGTGCGTGCGTGTGTGTGTGGTGGTCAGAGGGGCCGATGGCTCAGATTGGCAATAGCAGTTTACCACAACTGAGTCTGGAGTGAGTGAATAATGATGCAGTGTATTTGGAGGCTTGCTGAGCTTGTGAAGCACATAATAAGTGTAAGGCAATATTGTACTTGCAACTTAAATAAATATTGTTACTGTTCAGTGATGCTGCAGTTTGTTCCTTTAGTCACACTCATATTGTGTTCAGTTTCAATAGTTTATATCTTTAGTGGTCTTTTTCTTTTAGGCACACAGTTTGATTAGCAGATGTATTTACCTTGACATGTTTGGGCTGTTAGCAGAGAGCAAACTTCAGAACTGTCACAGATGGTGACATGTCACAATAGCTGTTATTGAACACTAAACACACTGCAGAGAATGAAGTGATGTTCCTGCTACTGCACACAGGGGACTCCCTCCTCCATGGACCAGTGGGCAGTGGGAGGTGTGCACAGTCTGAGGGGCCTGTTGGGTCAGGCCCATCCACACAAGCAGAAACTCTACTGCACCTTTAAGCTGTACAACTGAAGCAGTTTGGAACACACAAACCTTCTTGGCTTCTATGGCACTGACATTTTAATGTGACAAATCATTGGGTTTTAGATGAGATTCTATAGAGCAATGATGTTTAATGTAGATGGAGACAAATAAAATGAATATTGTTCAACTGTTATTCATGTTTTTAAGGAACTATAATATAAAGTTTTTGGGTTTAGTCACTAATAGAAAAATGATCAGGATATTAGAATATTTGTGAATTAACCCAAACCTAAAGAAGTTTATTCAAGTGTACTGTGAGTATACTTATTTTATACTAAAACTGAGGAAGTATATTTGAAGTTGACTAAAGTATAAGCAAAAATTTAAGATTAAAACATTAATACTAACACTTACACTTTTGTCAAATGTATACATCTACAAACAGTATATAAATATTAAGAAACATTAATATGCCAAGCAAACTACATATAACAACAAGTAAACTAGTAAAATAACCACAGTTTATAAATGTATACTTAAAGTTTACTATATTAAACCAGACACAGGGACTGGAAGTATGTAACTAGTACTGTAGCTCAGCAGTAGTTGGTAAAGTGTTCAAATCCCACTCTCGACATAACATCATTGGTTGAGTGGTCAGGTCCAGTGACCCACAGGTTGGTGGTGCGATTCTAGCTCCCACAGATGAATGCTGTTATTCTGGAAAGGTGTTCTATAAAAATACATGGCAGTATATAGATAAGTGTACTTGTGGTATACTTTAAGTATCAATTACATGGGTAGTATATGAGCCTTCTTATATTCATTAAAGTGCACTTTTGCAAACTTAAAAAGAACTTTCAAGTATACTTAAAGAATACTTTTGTAAGTTTAAAATGTTCCAATTTAGTAAAAAAAAATGAAATGAGTACTTTCTAGCGTGGTAAAAGTACATGGTCTGTAGTATACTTGATATAATTATACTTCTACTGAAGCACATTGAATAAAATGAACTTTAAATATAGTAGTTTTTGCTGAGGACATCTCGTCCCACTGTTCAAACCTGATCCACAACTCCTTTTACAACAACATTGTGTAATGTAATAATACAATGTAACCATCAGAGGTTACATTACACATCCATTTGAAACCCTATGGGGAAAAACAGGTTCCACAGACTGTGCTCTGTGATTCAGCCATACCCCCGACCGCTAGCGTCCGCAGAGCTTTGATTTTCCTCCCGACCGCTACAGCAGACATATTATTTTAGTGCAGGCCAGCAGGTCATAACTGTGCTCTCCACTCTTTCTATTTCAGATGGAGTCAGTAATGTACCTGTCTGTCACACGCCAGAGCTGTGACATAGAACTAAATTGTATACCAGGCCGAACACATGTGGATATCGAAACGTGGAATTCAGAAAAGGGCAGGCTCCGAGCAGAATGGAAAATTATATAAGCTATGACATCTCGAAGTTGGATGGAAGAAAGTTGAGTTTTTTGTGCTAAAGTGAGTTTATGTGTTTTTCTGTTACTTTTCTTAGTTTGCTTATATATATTATTTGGTTAAATATCAAACAATTTACACGCAGGCTCATGTCTCGGACCGATTTCACATTGATGTGTGGTATTTATGGTTGGTAGGTTAACTTATGGAATTCCCACTACATGTGTCATATATTAAGCTCATAGAAATACATTAGCAGGGGCGTCAGACTGGGGGGGGGCAAAGGATTCTGTTTACCCGGGGCCTGGAGTAGGGAGGGGGCCCTTCACTGAATACATAGTATGCAATTTTCATATAGAAATAATACCAGCCCAGAGCCCGGAATTCTTTACTACACCTCTGCCTCAGAATAGCTTTGAGAAAGGCATTTGATACTCACATTGCTCACTCTAGTCAAAACACGTGAAAGGGAATCCAATATAAAAACCTGCAAATTGTGACTAATTTGCAATGGTAACTTTGATTAAAAAATGGGGTATTATGCAAGGTGAAGCTTTCTACCATTTTATAGCGTTTAGATGTCATCCAAGCATGTTTCCAACACTTTTTTAAACGTCAAAAACAACAAAATTTACGTTTTTGTTGTTACCTCCTTAAAAACATACCTGGGGTTGCGCTTTGTTTCATTGACATGTGTTTGAGTAATCTTGTGTCTAATTTGTCCACAGCTTCAAAGCTCAGAATATTCTTTTCCATCTTGTGATTTCATGTAGAAGAAGTTTTCAAGTTAACAGTTGCCTTTTACCTTTTGTTCAGTAGAGTTTGGCAATTCCAGGGCTGAAATCATCCAAATGATTCTAGTGAAGATGTTTGTGCAGCACTTCCTGTAACACCACATGACATCACAAGGTGGAGTTAAACATGTGTGAATGAAACAAAACACAGCTCCAGGCATGTTTGTGATGAGGAAACAACATTATAACAGCTCAGAAAATAGCGAGATACTGGCCCTTTAACTTAACACTTAGCGAAAGAAAGAAGACATGAAAACAAGTTCTATTTTGACAGAAAATATTTTGGAATGCAACGCGTATATTTCTTGGGGATATTGATTACGCTCCTTCAAAACAGTCAAACATGAAACCAAAGGAGTCCTGCCGGGTAGTGCTGATGCTAATCGAAGAACATTCTCAGTGTGGGGTTGTGTAAAATGTGTTTACGGAGAATGGGTCAGCAGAGCTTCAAAGGCCTGGAGATTCTATCAGGCACAAATAGACTGCCTCCAGCTCAGAAGTGGGGGCTTTTATGGAGTTTTTGTTATAAAATTGGTGCGTAATAGACCCACTGATAACGTTTTTAAAGGTGTTTTTTAAACTTTTCTGGTGGAGGCTCTATTTGTGGTTGCTTTGGACTAGAATGCAAGAATACAATGTGTGCACTATAACTTTTTCATTGGTTTCCTGTCACCTACTTGTTTCTACGGATATGGCACCTCTCTGTCTGGAATGTTCCACAGTATGACATTAAATTTATTCAATTATTAAGTTTAGGCTTCGTAATTAAATATGTTCATTTCATATTTGCAAATTAGGTAGTTCTACTCTGAATAAAAGCTGAAAATGACTCTTGTACACGCTGATTGTGTAAAACTTCGTCTTTTTAAGTATTTATATTATTAAGTATTGTGTTTTATTTTGACAATGTGAAATGTGAACTTGTGGTTGTTTCATAGACGTAACTACTCCCGTATTACATGTGTATAACGTCGCTACTTTTATTTTGCACACCAAATGTACTGCGTAGTTAGTAATATGTCTTTT
>KN505307.1:15897-32987 GCA_000787155.1 Scartelaos histophorus
CCTCTTTCCGTCATGATTGCTGAGCAGGTGGTGTAGTCGATAAGCCAAAATCAGCCTCGCTCCGGCTCGTGAGACAAATTATGCTGTAGTCCTCTTCTATGGTGCAAAAATATAAAAACTTCAAAGCCAAAATAGTCTCTAGGGACGTTGAGTGGCGGTGACAAAGTGATTTCTTAATTACCGGTACAAGTCTGTTATCCATAAGAGAAGCATAAGAAGAGGAGTGGCTGTCTAGGATCTACTGGTCAGTGCAAATATTGAGTTTTTAGTAGTTTTTAGTTGGAGAAGGGGAACAGTTAAAAATATTTGATGACAGTTTGATTTTTTGGTTCGTTTTACATGTGGATCTTGGCCTTTTAAGCAGGTCTCTTTGGCTCTACTGTGTTTTTATAGTTTACGAATTATATGAACTTTTCTCATGCTTATTTCACAATGTGAAATGAAAGCTGCGTAAGTCATAGATAATGATAATGATTAGACATGGTAGTTACAGTGTATTATATTTAGAGACATTTCAACTATAGAGCCCCATAATATAAAATTATATTATTGATGCACTATTTTATTTTCAAGTCTCCCCATTATTCCCATTATTATACATGCATTCTCAGACTGAGCAGGCTTGCATCTGCACAGCTCTTACCTATAACTTGGTCAGGTGGCATCATTTGCTTGTTTCTGTGATAAGTTTATTTTCTAATGGGACATTTCAGTCACTGCATTCTAAACAGAAAGTGAGCATGGGGGAGTTTCCAGCTCCATTGACTCTAGCTCCAACTGACAAATTGTCTGTCTCTGTAACTTCTGCAAATGTTCATATTAACCCACTGTACATCAGCCTGGTATTCTCTGGTGCTCTATTTTGTCTGTAAATAAATTCCTATTCATATAAATTTGCTTGTGTAACTGCAAGCCTGGAGAGCTTCACTATGAGTGACGTCAAATTTCCTTTTTTTTCCCCTTTTTAATACAGTCTAGGCAAAGCCATAATATCTTCACACAAACACCTGGAAACATAAAGCACATTTAATGATACTAAAATATAAAATATTGTGTGGTAGTTTTTAGTTTGATTATTTCTGCTTTGTCATAACCTAAAGCCTTGCTCGTCAACAGTTTGTTGTTGGGTAACTTGATACCACATAACTCTGCTGCTTGATGGTCTGTGCACTCATTGAAGAGTGAGGTGTGTGAAGAAATCTAACAGACACTGGCCTTGAATGGTTGTCACACTCCCTTAAGGATAAATTCTCTCTTATTTTCCAGTTCTTTTATAACCAGAGCTATGGTTGGTTGAAAAAAAACATAGTAACACAAGCAGGAAATTCATTGCATCACCATGAGCCAGGAGAGCTAAGAATGCAAATATCTGTTTATTTGTGGTTAAGGCCAAAAAAGTGACTTTACTGGTGACAATTTCACAAAGCTCCAATGTATTCAGCATGCAGATGGAGCTGAGGCCAGTGCACGCTATAACATGTGTTTATTCAGTCCATTTGTATGAGGGGATGTCAAACTGTCACTCAGAGCCTTCAAATGTCTGCAAGGCACCGTGACGGCCTGACAGCTAGATTATCTCTTTCCCACATTGTAATGATAATGACAGAGCCAGGCACAATGCTGATTGACAAGAAATGTATGGGAAGTCCAATGTGCAGGAAACACAACAGTCATTTGCATCTGAAGTGCACTCGAAAATAGTCCCTGGTTGAAGAGGCAGTGAAAATGAGCAACAACAGGGAGGCATGCAGTGAGTGGGACTTGACATGTACTGTATATAGATTGTATAGTTGTAAAAGAGGGACATTACAGTGCAGCCTGTGGGATATGTCTTTGTATGTTTATACTTGTGCATTACCTGTGGAGCACATGAAAACGAGTTCTCAGCCACAGAGGAAAGAAACTCTGTGTGAGAACAAACACGTGAACTCATGTGATGTTAAAGAGACAGTCACACCTGACAGTATCACGCTGTGATCAAAGTGTGTGTGAGTACACTGCAGCACAGGCCTGTAGCAATGTATGTGTGCTGTGATTGGCCCTCGCCGCCCGGGCACCTGTGTGTACCTCTCCCAAAGCTCGCCCTGGTGCTGCTGATCATTAGCCTCCTCTGGAGTGCTGAGCCGGATCGTTAACCAGCTTCAAGGAAACAGTGTTGTGCTGCTGCAGGCTCAGGTCGCTCTGCTCTGCTTCTTTACAAGTCTAATGTGTGCTCCTCCACACATTTATCAAGCCCCAGACGTCTGTTTTTCCCCACTGTTGTCTTATACCTGCTCAGAAGCTCCCGCTGTAGCCCTTATTACTGTGCTCCTGTGGACTTAACAGGTGTATGAGCACAGCTGCACCCTGCCCCCACAGGCCTACCGGACCATGCATGGAGGCGGAGCCTCTTATTAACAATTAGCATAATGAGGCCATGAGGAGCTGTGAGGAGCCGTGAGGAGAGAGAGAGAGAGAGACAGCTGCACTCTGCTGAGCTTTGATCCTGCACAGTTTAACTTACTCAGCACTACAGGATGTAGCACAGAACTCTGCTCACCTGGGCTATTGTACATGTCTGCAGTCTCCTCACTGTCTATACACACTGTCTATACACACTGTCTATACACACTGCACAGGCTATTGTTTGGGGTAAAGCATCACAGACAAAACAAACAAACAAACAATGGGCCTCATTCATGAATCTTTTCTCTAAAAATGTTTATAACTTCCACTTTAAGAGGATGCTGAGAGAACTCTATGCCAAATTCACCAAGTGTTCTTAAGCTTGCAAATTCCTACTTAAGTAACCGACTTTACCAACACCCAACTATGAACACCTCCATGCTCATTTGCATTTCATTTGCATCAAAAACTATTATGTATTTGGTTAAAAATGCCCTCTGAACTTCCAAATATGGCCAATATGGGTTTGATATTATGACGTGTAAAAGATCGAGGGAGTGAGTGAACGAGAAAGTGAGGCAGAATGTGTCTACAGACTATGGCTGTTTTACAGCTTCAGCGGTGATTTCAAATGTCTAAACTCATATGAACACATTCATGGAGGGAATATTTAAGTCATAAAATTGTAATAAGTGGGCACTTTCATCATATTTATTGCACTTTGGGCTATCTTGGTCTCTATCTCATGGTTGAGCACTGGGGCTGAGGCTCACTGAGGACCCAATAACTACAGGCTCTATAAAACACCTCATAAATATTATTGGATCACATAGTAATATGTTTATAGGAAATAATTTAAGAAAAGATTCTTAAAAACATGGAGCAATTATATTAAAAAAAATATATAATTATAATTAATAATAACTATACAATTTTTGTTCTCACGAGTGCTCCTGACAGTTTGTAGCATTTGTTCTTTTCAGATTTTCTGATTAAAATAAAGCCAAAGCCAAAAATATTCTTAAGGCCTTAGGCCTTAAGTACAAGTTTGTTCATAAGAACATTTCATAAATGAGTCCCATTCTTCCCCTCCATGTTCCAAGGTTATATCTACTTTCACTTTTTTAACTTGTGACGTGCCAGTTGTGCTAAAACACAGTGTTTTAGCTGTGACCTCCCCTCATCACCAGTGCATCAGTGTGAATGGGCCGACCACATGAGCTCATGATAATAAGTGCCATGTACCTGGAGGAATCTCTTCTTATTACTTCATGCAGCACCAGAACCACCACATGCATTATTCATCCTCCTGCAATATCCTGTTGACCTTTGTCAAGGACATTTGGACAGATATATATCATGAGCAAATTGACCAATCACAGCATTCAAATTGGACATATGCAAAACCAGAGGAGAGCTACAGTGGTGTAGAATGTGGCTGAACAGCAGACTGAGCACACAGAGGGGACTGAGACTGATGGCCCCTCCCTGTCCCCATATCCTCCCTGTACTGACGCCCAAACCCGGCTTTTGACCCTTGACCTTCTCATGGCCCTTGACGTTCTCAAGGCCAATGTCAATTTCTCTAAATGACGGAAAATCACTTGTGTGTCTGTTGTTATGGTTAAATATGTATAATGTCTAAACAAAAATGTCTGAGAGACTAGATAGTATGTCAAAACAGACCTTATGTGGTTCTTACCAGTTGAATCAATGTATAACACAGCCTGGTAATATATGAGCAGACATGACATTGATTTCCCATGTACATTTGAACTGATGAACTGCATTGGCGAGCAAGTGCAAAGTGATAAGATTGTACTGATTTGGAGCACGGTCCTTGGATCTGTGCTCATAAACGGTTTGGTCTTGATTTTTATCTGCTCTTTATGTATTTTTTACTACCCAATATTTTCTAACATGGCAATTACATTCTTTGTCAAATTTAGTGAGATTTCCCTTGACCTTGAGCAAAAGCAGCACCTTGTGTTTGTCAGTACAGTTTGTAGGCTGTCATCACATGCTCGTAGTGCAGTAAGTCAGTGTTATTGCCTCCACTCTCTGGCTGATATGATTGTCCGGCCTATTGTATTGTGAACTGTGGTGGTGGCAGCTGCAGTTCAGAGTTGGGTGTGTGGGAAGAGTTGATTTAAGTCTTGTAGAGTGAGGTCGAATTGAAGAAAACCGAGTAAAATTTAAAGGTCACATTATGTTTACCTACTATCTATCAGTGATCTCCATCCCACTTCTTTGTATTTACAGGTGAAAAAAATCTGAATCTTGAATGTGCATGTAGGGTTTAAAATGGTTGCATAATAATTTTTCAACAGTAAAAACGTGTACATAAAAATCCACTACTTGTTACTGCAAAATACCACTGTGAAGTCAGTTACAGTCAAAGACCCATTTATTTTAGGAATCAGTTTTAGGTCAATATTGCCATTTACTCTGGATAAAATGTAATTAATTTTAGAATACAAAATACATAATACAGTATGTCTTCTTTACCCATTTAAACAATTTCTTTTTGTCTATCCTTAAAGTTCTTATATGACCTACTTGGGGTGGTGTTTGCTTCATTCTCGTGTTGGTTTATTAGTCTGTCTATATCTCAAAAGCTCAAAATGCTCTGTTCCACCTTGTGATGTCATGCAGTAGTCGTTTAAAGCCAACTTTTACCTTTAGTTATGCAGAGATGGGAAAAACCAGGGCTCTCTAAATTAGTTAATAAGTGTGTGGAGTTTTAACACAGTGGAGCACTTCCTGTATTACCACATGACATCACAAGGTGGAACAGGGTGTTTTCTGCTCGAGAGAAAAACTCACCCTAAATATACAAGGTTTGTGTGTTAAACATGTGTGAATGAAACAAAACACCACAACTCCAGGTATGTTTTTGGATGAGGAAACAACATTATACACAGCATTTGGAGTTTTAGAGATGTAAACAAAAAAAAAGCATATAATGAAACCTTTAACATGATCCTGTTTTGAGCCTGTCACTTTTCATTCCATTCATGTGGCTGTGAACTTGTTTGCAGGCGTCTGGAGAACGTGGTGTTTGACTGCGGCTGTGATATCCGTTGGATCCAGTTGTGGCAGCAGCGTGGAGAGGCGGGTCTGAACACTCAGCAGCTCTACTGCAAGAACGGAGCGTCAGAGATACGCCTCAACAACATGTACATCGACAGCTGCGGTAAGGGGGCAGGACTTTTGGTCATTTAAGATGCTTTACCTGATTTTTACTGTCTTAAAATAAAAAAAAAAAATAAAAAAGATCATTTTGATTGGTTTGTAGTGGCTTGAAGTTGTTCCTGACTTGTCTTATGCACTCCGAGAAACCTATGTATTCACGGTTATGAGTTTATAATGCTTTTAAAAATCAGAATCTTGAATGTGCATGTAGGGTTTAAATTTTTTCAACAGTAAAAACATGTACATAAAAATCCACTACTTGATACTGCAAAATACCACTGTGAAGTCAAAGTTACAGTCAAAGGACCCATTTATTTTAGGAATCAGTTTTAGGTCAATATTGCCATTTACTCTGGATAAAATGTAATTCATTTTAGAATACAAAATACCTGAAAAAACATAATACACTATGTCTTCTTTACCCATTTAAACTATTTCTTTTTGTCTATCCTTAAAGTTCTTATATGACCTACTTGGGGTGGTTACAACTCTCAGTGACCACTGTGAAATTTTTCTGTGGTGGTACAGCTTACAACTACACTTTGTGATCATGGGAAAATAAAATGCTTTTGTCTGAAGACAGTACACATTAGACTTATTTTCATCTTAAGAGCTGCTTACAATACACAACAAATACTTATCAGACACATGGAAAAATCCTTATTATGTTAGAATCCTTTTCTTTCCTATAAAGTAACATGATAAAGCAGCAATTAGTGAACAAAATAGGCTTTTTTTGTGCTCTTCTCATTATGAACCTTTTTGATCAATGGGAAATGTAGAAATACATGAAGAGATGTGTTGATTACTCATCTTGTTTTGCTGGTTGGTATTTGATTGATCTCAGCAGCAGCACAAATTCAAGGCTCTTTTCCAGCTTAAGGGGTTGAAAATTTGATTCCCTTTTTGATGGGCTGAATGTGCTCCCCACTCTTTAACCCCTATCGCTCATCATCTGCTGTCCTTTCAAATGAAGTTTACCAGCCAAAAAATGAACCAAGACAAACAAAAGTGATGTCAGTGTATAACAAAAGGAGGTGAATTTTATTAAAAAAATGTGCTGGGATTTTTTTTGTCGTTGCCGTAACAGTAAATTTATCTTCACAGTCTTGAAAGTTTAAAGTATAAATTCATCCACAAGGAATAAAGATGTGTGAAAGGCTTTGTGAAAACTGAAAGTAGACGGGGGCGTAGCTATTCAACTTCCTCCATCTGTCACTGTTTGATAACAGCACTAGTCTATGGGTAAAGGGCCAAATTATCATGACGTCCATTGGCCCAAAATTATATGTTTTAGAACATCTACATGAAAAAGTATCCAGACAAGTGATTCTGGTGCTCCATTTTAGTGCTTCTAAAATAAAAAAGATGTTTTTATCTTTTTCACCATGATTTTTATTTGACAAACATTGAGCCATCTGCCAAAAGTAGGTTGATCACAATAGTTACTGTATCGACTGACCGTTTGAGCACTAATAGACTGAATATTTTGGGGCTCAGTGTTTCTTATGATACTCTTTCTGCCATTGATACTTTGCAGCTTATGTCATTAACATTTCCTGGGGTGTGAAGCTAACTGAAAGCACTAGTTTTTTGTGTGAGTTTGCGTTGTCTCAGCATGGGAACTGCACATTCTGAACATTCTAACAAAAGAGGTACACGTAGAACACCCCCAGTGTGATGTGTTTATTGTTTCATAGTTATCTGTTGAAGCCTGCACCTTTTAACAATACAGTATATTAGAAAATAGTTCACTGAGGTTATTTCAATATTATTGTTTATTTTGATATTTTCAGTAATACACTGTGCTTCAAAATGTGTTTTTGTGACGGGCTTACCCAAAAGCTAATTGCTGCTATACCAGCATCCCTCCTGTGGTCTTCTGTTCAACATGAATACAAGAGACGAGAATGGAGAGTCAGTGAAGAGTGAAAAGAGAAGAGACAGCGCGGGAGGGACGAGGGTGAAAGGTGGAATAGGAAGGACGTAGGAAGTAGGAGAGGAGCTGAGGAGGAGTGACAGGGTTAGGGGTGCATACAATCCTCACTGGTGACTCATCCCGGTGACATCCTCTGCATGTGTGTGTGCCCGTGTTTCTTTGTAGCTCTCTTATTACATTAATGAAAAGTGATTAATTGATTTGGTGTGTAACTATGCAGACACGAGCGCTGACAGGAGCCCGTCGGGCTGGGAGAAATGTGTGTGCACATGGTGGCTATTTATCACACTGTGTGGACTCAGATCTGCTCATGACCCAGCTCGCTCGGTGAGAGTGGGAATAAAAACCAAGATGTAGAATAGTTAAATGAAGTGATCATTTAATTTAACAGGATTGAAAAGGGTCAATTTAAGGAAATCAAAAGTGATGTATTTACAAGGGGATATTTAAAACAGTTTTAAACAGTGGAGGAGCTTCAAACAGAACTTAGTGTTAACTAAAACTTAGAAAAACAAGATTAAGTGACCAAAAATACAGAGGTCATGTATAACTACAAGTGTTTCAAGCTGCAATGTCCCTAAATCAAAGCGACGAAAACTAGAGCCACGTTAACAAAAGGCACGAGTACCTCAAAAGAACAAAGTCACAGCCACAGAAACAAATCACAGAGTGACTGATGACACAGAAGAGCTGCAGAGCTGTGACATGCAGCTCAGGTGAAATCTCAGCTGCCACGATCAAGTGCCTTGATGTGGCCTTTTATAGCAGCAGCTGCAACAGGTGGAGGGGAAGTGTTAAGGCAACGCACCAATCAAGGGCAGAGGAGCCACAGGAGCCACAGGAGCCAACTACATTCAGTTAGTACAGTCCACCAACCAGAAACCAGGGCTCCCACAGCAGATGTATACATGGGAACAAAGTGGACGCCAGGGGCCATAACACTCATGGGGACCTGCCTCTTTCATGGGGAAAAAGATCTGGTCGCCTTTATATAAATCTGTTAGAATCATCAGAATGATGATATGAATTAAAGGATGCACATTAAGCACAATGGCAAGCAATTATGCTTGTTCTATTAATCAATTAATCAAGAATTGTCTTCTTTGAGCACTCAAAAGGGCTATGTTTTCATTTTGCCTGGATTGTTGCCTTAAATGTAAAAGTTCAGACTTTACACAGTCCATAAACTATTATCAGACTCCGACTTAAAGCTCTTTTAAAAGAGAATTAAATCCACAAGAATAGATGTTATGTCTTCTTTAAAGTACAGCTATATTGGTCAGGGTTTAGGTCAAGGTTGTAGGCAAGTGTAACTATGGTTAAGTTTAGCATCTCTCTCCAGGAAATATAATGTCCCCAGGAAGCATGTTAACCCCACTGTACGTTTCTGTGCATTTTCAGATTTGCCTGAGATCAGCGTGAGCCACAGCAGCGTTCTGGCCACAGAGGGCGACAATGTGACCGTGAGCTGTAATGGCTCTGGATCCCCCCTGCCTGAAGTGGACTGGACTGTGGGTGGACTTCACTCCATCAACACACACCTGGTATGGAACTGGAACCAAAGCTCATGCTAATGCTATTTTTTATTATTTTTATACTTTACTGTATTCCCTTGATTTTAGAAAAGTAGCTGTATTCTGAATGTCATTAAATTAAATAATAACCAGAATACAGTTACAGTTGCTTAGTATTCAGAACACGTTTTCATGTATTCAGTCCCAACACTGCCTGTGGTTGTGTTAATGTCATCTAATAATTGTTTTTAGCCAACTAATGTCACACTGGTTAGTTAGCAAAGCAGATATCACAAGGATATTGGAGTAGTTGGTGCAATATTGTATCTAAACACTTCCATCACTTTTCACAGACTTAGTGACGATTATAATCGCAAGAAAATGATACTATTGATACTTTGATCAGCTACTGAATATTTAATTTGTAGTTTACATTTACATAAAACTACAGCCAACACAGCAGCAGGTGGCAAAAAACTAAATTCTAAATATTGAATTGTTATTGCAATACTTCCTTTTATATTACTTATATACGTGTTATTATTTTTCCCCTCACTAGGCTGTACAGCTGCTGAAGAGTTAGTCAAACCCTATTGAATTTATTCTATTGATAACAGCTTTTAAATACAAACTGTTCATTATTTTTTGTTTTGAGTTTTGTTATAGTGCATCTCTGTTTATTCTGATGTGATGTTGATGTGGGGTAAAAATCTGATCTGAATCGTATTGTCTTAAGTTGATATGCTAAATACATTTAATTGTAAGTAATCCATTAGCAGCTTTCTGTAGCATATTGGTCTTCCCCAAACAGAAAACTCAATCTAATTTTGAATCCATTCCACAAACACACCAATACAGCCCGGATGAATTCTCCCACCATGCGACGGGCCTCAGGGATTGTCAGCACAATAACTACTGCAGAGATAGACCACCACAACAGGAGAAGTCCCATTTCCCCAAATAGCTGTGGCTGTATTAGTCTTCAGTGTCTTTAAAGCTCACATGAAAGTTAGCAGCGCCTGGGGCTCTTCTGTCTGAGGAAGGAGGAAACTGTAGCTCATCAGGACAAATGTGGGAGACCTGACTGCGCCATAGCTGCAAGCGGAGCGTGTGTGTGTGTTATACCTAACTTTGGCCTGCCCACTCAAATCACTGTCAAGTTAATACAAGGGACGCTTTTAACTCAGCAATGTCGAGACTAAAATAAGAAGTGATGTGACGCCATGAGAAAGCTTCATAGATACAATACTATAAATATAATGAGGGGGGTTTGAAATGTGGTCTAAAAACACAGCAATGATTTGATTCCCTGACAACATGAGAAAACATGAAACATACACAGTTAACTAAGTCACTAGTTATAAAGCACGATGCACGATGAGCATGAGCGTGATGAGGCAAATGCAAAAGACTAATATCACCGTAGGGATAATGTATAGTCCACTTATATATCAGCTAACCTATATACACCAATCAAAAATCAACTTTTATTTATTTCCATGTACAGTAGATTCTCACTGAAGTCATCATAGATAAAAAAAAAAAAACTATTTAAAAATAGCCACCCTTTGCTTTGATCCCTATTGAAATTTTTAAGTGAAGTAAAAAGGAAACTTCATCAAGAAGCTCATTTAGGAAAAGCCAAGGATAGAGTAGAGTGAGGATATATAAAAATATTTACATGCTTGAAAAATACTGAAAAAATACTTGAAAAAAAAAAAATGTTAGTGGGGTTTGTTTAAAAAGGATCCATGCTAGAAGCATTTTAGCAATAAGTGTGTGATGACAGGGACATCACCTTGTTGCAAGGCATTCTTATTTATGCTCTGACATGTAATTGCATTTTTGCCTATAGTGATTGTTTTACAGATTGTTTTACACTGTTTTCCTAAAATCGAATAAGAACTGGAAGACACTCCCCCTCTGTCCCTGTGCAGAACTAGTGGCTGCTCCACAGGTGATGCAACTTTCGGGAGTTCTAGTCCAGAAATAATTCTTCTATAGAGCACAATGCGTTTGTTGGGACTGAAACTGCATGTTCAGCTGAAAGGGCATCCACAGTTTTTACAAAGGTATTCACAAAGTAGTTTTGTAGGGATTCTTCTGTATTTTTATAGTATGAACTTTTTAGACAGTCAAAACATCAACAAGTTTGTAAGATTTATCCTAGCCCCTCTGTAAGCCCGTGCTAGTACTGCTCCAGCAGCTGTAGTTAGGCCAGTATTCAGGAGGTCATGCCTGCTCAGTGGCACCACCATGTTTGGTTCATCTCCAGATCTCATTATACTTCCATGGTGTAACTCTGCACTGCGTCTGTGTCTTATATGTTTTCTCCTCCACAGTCAAACGTTTACTGGCCCAACATCCACTCCATAAACCTGACTCTGTTCAACA
This sequence comes from Scartelaos histophorus, assembly GCA_000787155.1. Taxonomy (NCBI): domain Eukaryota; kingdom Metazoa; phylum Chordata; class Actinopteri; order Gobiiformes; family Gobiidae; genus Scartelaos; species Scartelaos histophorus. Next base: position 27,325 of record KN505307.1, read on the forward strand.
TCAGCCGTGATGACAACAACTTCCAGTTGACCTGCATTGCTGAGAATGTGGTGGGCATGACCAACTCCTCCATCCAGCTCAACGTCCAGTGTGAGTACTGCTTTATGCTTCTAAGGTCATGTGCAACCTTTGACCAATTTGTATCCTATCCATTATTACCTCTGCAAACTTTATAGCAAATTTACAATAGTTTTAGTCAGCTCCAAATTAAAGGCACTGTACTAGGGCTGTAAATATTTAGCCATTTGGTCAATAGCATCATAGTTGACCAAATATTTATATTAGTCGTCTATTTATTTTGTAAGAGTTATAAGGATTTATACAGAAGAAGGAGAACACATGGAGTGAGTTAGCTGGAGCTTTGGGAATTACTGGACAACCTAATAATATTCAGAACTTTGCCATCACTACACCCACTTGTTGGTGATTGTTTTTATGTTGTTGGTTTCAAAGTTGCTGAAATAATTCATTTTTTTCCATTTCAGAGTCACAAATGTAGTGAACATACAAATGAAAATAGAAAAGATATGTCAGGTCCAATTGGACACCTACAGATTAACTGCTTTAACACTAGGGCCCCACTTAGAAATAAACAACACAATCTCATTAAGGCACTGAATTTACTCCCAGTGCACTGGGTGCATGTGTTGACACTAAATATTTGCTTCTAATGAACTCATTTGCCTAAGTAATCTCCACATTTGCATTGGACTTATTTTAAATGATTAGTGTGGTTGATGTGGCCTGCGTATTTCACCCCATTAAAACAAAGCCTGACTTAATATGTTTACCCAATGCAGATAAATAATACCAAACAATTGTATGAGCCCCGCACACAGGCTCATGATGAAGGCTTTTCTTTATGTCAATCATTTGACTGACATAAAGATAATAACATACTAATAGTGATAATAGTTACTACTATAGTATACAGTATCTACAGTATTGAATCATAAAGAAAACATAATGATAACAGTTACTCAATATCCAGTTTGTGTTAAATTATTTTCGTCATATCACCCAGCCCTATACATGGACTCTACAAAATCTAAATGTGTCCATCAGAACTGTAGCTAATTCTGAACCCTGCTCAGTAACTGTCAAACCTGTGTCATAGTTGGCACTAATAAAATCAGCTGCACAGCCAGCAGCATTTACTCTAGTTGTTTTTTTGATTCATTCCTGAAATGAGGCTTTTCCTGCTTCCTTGCCGGGGCTGCTGATGCCCAAACACTTGTATGCTGGTGTGTTGTTAAAGAGAGCTAATCAGTGAGCCTGCTGCTGGACTGATTGCATGAAATAAAAGCCTGTTGACGACCACAGAGCGGAGGCTTTCACATTAAAAGGTTATCAGACTGTTGGACCCATGTACAGACGCTGTTTGTTCCACCGACAGGGCAGTGTAGAATGTGGTTACATAGAGTCTAAAACTGCTATAATGGCACACTAAAGTAGCAAAACAACACAACTCACTGGATCAAATAGCACAAACTAGACAGACAGGTTTAAACAGCGCTTCAATAGATCTTATAGATGTGTAAGTCAAATCAAACCAAACTCACTGTTTTAGGTCATATCAAACTTCTGTGTGTTAGACATCTCATGGTAGTTATGGATGGACTGATTTAAACCGACTGAGGTATTGAAAAGTATAGATTCTCATACTGAAAATAAAAATAAAATCAAAATCTTACATTTCATTAAAAAAAGATGAAGATGAAGACATTGCGACAAAGATAGTATAGATAGCACAGTAGAGAAGTATAGTGTAGTAGAACACAAGTCTCTGTACGTAAGGTGTGAGTATCTGTATTGGATCAATATGATACTTGTTATAGCAATATTTAAAACTGGCTTGAAAAACAAAATTCACAAAAAATGTTGGCAGTTCGACACTTATTGGCAGTGCATCCTGTGTCCTTGTGCAAGGCTCTTCACCCATTGCTTTCTTACAAGTAGGAATGACTGTGAATGCTTTTATGTTGTAAAGTGCTTTATGTCATGTAAATATTTCTAATGCTTATACACACACACACACACATGCACGCACGCACGCGCACACACACACACACACACACACACACACATAGACACACACATTATAAGCAGTATTATTATATTGCCATATACAACACATCATTCATGGGTTTGCTCTGCCTCTTTATAGGGACCATTTTGAAGACTTTTCACTGTGCAAAAGATAAAACATTTACTTTAAAATGATCTTTGCTATGGCAACAGTCCTAATTTTCCATCACTCTGAAACCCATAAATACAGACCATCAAATGCAAGACATAAATTGCAGTATCCATAAGCTTTCTCTGCATTAGCTTTTTATGGATTTATTTCGACACGACTCATTCTGATATGGCCTGAAATGAATCTGGCAATAATGACACTGACAGGCTCAAAGAATAATTTACAGCTGGATAGAAAAATCTGCTGTATCCGAGCGAACAGGCAAATTATGCAGGTACATTTAGGATGCAATGAGGTGTTGCACAGCTCCAAACCAAGTGAAACTGATGTAGCCAATTAGCAGGAATATAGCCTGCAGCCCACATGAAAGCCTGGCCTCCATCTGAGCACAACACGATACAGAAAATAACACCCTCAGCAATGATACAGCTATGATCTTACTAACATTAGGAGTTTGTACAATCAGGTGGACATACGGTTTGCCCTCTGGACCAGCTCTGGGTGCACTGGACTAAAAAAGATCAGATATTATACTTTAACTGCACATTCTAACATAACTAGGGGCTAGGGCAGCACAATTATGAGGGGAAATAAATGTTTTCCAATAAGTTCATAGTGCCTTCACATGACTTTGCCTTCATATGACACTTTCACATTTTAGAGAAGGTTGAAATACGAATACCAATATAAAAATCTCATCACCAGACCAGCCAGTGGACTTGGAGAATAGAGCGTGAAAATCCTCTGTCCAAACTTGCAGCCACAGCTGCTAATTTGCAGTATGTGTGTCTCATAAACTGTATAAAGAAATGAACTAAGTGAGTGTGACTTCACCCACAGCGTTCAGCTCCAGCTAAATGAAGCTTGCGATGCTAACGGTTACAAGGGCGAATTTTGTCCTATTAAAAAAATAATAATAATTTAAAAAAAAAATCCTTTTTTTAAAGGACAAAATTGCTAAATAAAATCACCAGGATGAAGAGCTGGTTAATACAAGCATTTTAAGACCATCATTTACAGGGACAGGGGCAACAATATCCCAGTGTTAGTCAGTGGAGCCAGGGTCAGGCCTGCATGAGAACTTCAGATTTGGAATATGCCAGCGAGCGCCTTAGCTGTGTCCATGTAGATGTACAGTCTATGGCATGGCTCAAATCTGTAAGAATTCTCATGTCTTTCAGGTCAAAATATTTAACTTTACCTGAGATATATAACAGTTTGGTGCTGTTAATTCTGACCCTGTTTCTCAGTCCAGTTAACTGTTTTTTTCTCCTTTTCTGTGTAAGCAGCCATGTTTGTTTTCAATGTAGCACATTTCTCTCTGATTGGTTAATCTGCCTGTCAATCACACCTCCTGAAGGCGGGGAGACAGGATATGGAAACTTTCAAAAAATTCTAACCAAAATGTGTGGTTCTGGCTGACCAAATAAAAAAGCTCATAAATTCACAACATGTTTGTAAAACTACAAGGTTAGCAAAATAATAACTGAAAAAATGAATGTCAACAGAATGTATTTCCACACACCATGTGGCCAATCAGATTTCAGGGAGGCCATTGTGGCCAGAAATAATGCCCCTGTTGATTCCATTTTAATTACAGTAATTATCTTGTTTGTCCATAGTATTATTCTTAGAGACAGCACTGAAATATATTACATTCTACTTCTTCTTATTATTATTCTTCTTATTTTTATTATTCTTATTATTCTTATTTTTACTACTACTACTACACAAAATTGACTTTAAGCTTTAATGTTATAATGCTGTTACCTCCTCAAAAACATACCCTGTTGTGTTTTGTTTCATTTGCACATGTTTCAGACTGGATTATCAGTCTGTCTGCATCTCCAAAGTTCAAAATGCTCTGTTCCACCTTGTGATGTCGTGCAGTGGTAGTTTTACAGTTGTTTTATGTTAACAGTTGCCTTTTACCTTTAGTTCAGTAGAGATATGCAAATTCAGGGCTGAAATTACCCCAATGATTGTAGTAAAAGTGTATGGAGATTAAAAACACATCAGCTTTTATGCATAATAATGGAGACAGAATGTTGAAATTTTATAGCCTAAATAATGTTAGTCTTTGCAGTCTGCTAATTGTAAGCATCAATACTACGATTTTGACTCAGTTGTGATTAATCCCTCACCTTTAACATACTGTATCCTATAAACCAAGACTGATCGAAACTCTGTGACATTTCAGTTGTAAACCATGATGCATTGTGGTTATTGTAGTGCATCACAGCACAGGACAGGGGCCAGATTTGTCACCCATCCAGTCAGTCCCAGAGCAGCCAAAGAGCACAACAAAATGACCGATTGACTTTCACCAGTGAACCATCTGCAGACAGTACAGTATATACTCGTACATACATCCCCCCAGGCATATCTCACTGCTTCTTTCTCTTCTGTTGACACTCTCCACTGCCACCGCGGCAAATTAACTTATTAAATTTTCACCACATGCTCTGATGGTAATTACATTCTGTCCCCTGTCCCCGGCTATTGTCTCCGGAAATGTCATAAAATAGCTAAAACTGCAGCTTGGATTCTGTAGTAATCTGATTGACAGCCAAATTAGAAGCCGTCAAGAACAAGTGACTGCAATCAAAAGCTGGCCTTGCTGTCTTTAAACGTAGAAGAGGAAGCAAAAATGAACAACAAAGATGATGGTGAAGCTATTGTTCTGGTGCGTACTACTTCCTATCTGAAGCTATGTATCCGCTCTTACGAAGCCTACATGTGCATGAAGCACTGTGTAGCATTATAACCGCCTTTTAGTGATCAGTTTAAATAAAAAAAAATAAAAATAAAACTTAACACAATTAAATAATCTGTTGTTTACTTCACCTGTAGAAGTCATGATGCAGTTTTGGTATATTTCTGAGCATTCTACTTGGACTCAAGAGTTCAAATAGCTGTGATTGACTAGCAAATTAGCCAAACATTTACACATTGTAAATTGTCATATTTTTATATTGAGCTTTTTCTGCTCACCCATTTACTCAGGCTCTCACACACCAGTGTACACTGACACTGTGGGCAAAGGGGTTTAAGGGTCTTGCCCAAAGTGTCAGCTGAAATAGCACCTCCAACCTGTGGATCAGTGGACAAACACTTTATCAGTTGAGCTACTGTCGCTCATTCATTCAAAGCAAAGATGGCTTCACAAACTGATCACAATAACACATTTTAAAGTCTGATAAAAGTGACACGTTTCTCCAAATATTTGTATAAACAATAATATTGTAACTACTGCTTAAAGCATAACCTTAAAACAGGAAATCCAAGTAAACTGTTTTATGAATAACACTGTTAAAATGTTAACATTCAAAAATGCAATAAATCAATGATATTAAATATTTAGATAATTCTAATAAGCCAATGAAGTTACTTGTTTGATGCTCTAAAGACCTCCACTCACTACGGGAAAATGTGTCCAATTTAGGCTGTGATTTGCTTCTCC
>KN505310.1:4948-22831 GCA_000787155.1 Scartelaos histophorus
AGCAGGCAAAGATAATTGTCCCAGCATCTCCTGTCCTTAGACCCTCCTTCTTCGACAAGGAAAAACTCGGAAAAAAAAAAAAACAGTGGGGGAAAACCGAGAAACCTCGAGGAGAACCACAGTGAAGGAGAGATCCACTCCCATGATTCAGTGGAAGATCATATTCTCAAGTACTTTCAACGGCAGATCTGAAGTACTTCTACCGTAGTACCAATTACATAAATATTGTATTCAGATGTACTTCATGTGTTTGCATATTTATGTAAAAGAAGCAAATTGCCTTATTTGTTTGCGGGTTGTGTCCATTTCTTCCTCCAGACAGAGAATTAGTCCAAAAACAATAAATAGACACACTTCACTCCACTTGCCTGTTTATGTGTGAATCTCAAATACATTTTCTACATATGTTTACCCCTCATTATTTCATAGCCATATCTCCTACACTCTGGGTACACCCTGAACGCCCCATGGACTGACAAATAAAGCATCACCAGCAGCACCTCGCTTGATGATTCTGCTCGTGCCCGTACACCTTCACTTCCCCGACCGCCATTACCTCCTTCACACCGACAACCCCTTCCCTCGCACTGTATATTTCGACATTAATATTCATTTTTGTTTTAACGAAGAGGGCAGCAGACGTGCTTGCATTGCCCTGGGAGCTCTGCGTTTAGCATCAATGGAGCTCCAGTCAAACAAGCAAACAGAGAGGCAGGAAGTTGGTGGTCTCGTTCCCCAGGGCTCCATATTAATGAGACGATGGCACAGTGCAGGCAATTACAGACACTCCCAGTCAGACACGTTTTGTCCAGTGAAAACCCCTCCCCAACCCTGGACATGAGCACATATGGATACAGTATATATAAAAAAATCTATATGCTCGACCCCTATTGATTGCTCGGGAAAAACAATGCACAATAGATAACCAGGCTAAATTATTGATTTCGGATTGTACTTGAAAATGGAATGGTGTATTGTCAAGAAATGAAGCTGAGTAAGGACAAGAAAAGTGTGGTATTGCAAGTGTATTTTTAGTAGTGAAATTGAAGTTTTCTCACACTGGATAATCAAATATCCCAAGCGTATGGACGTGTTTGGGAAGCTGTGAACGACTGCATAAAGGAACTGGATGGCGTTCAGTCGGGATGTCACTGTATGACATTTTATATTGCAATTTAAAGGTCCTATGGAGTTTAAAAACATGGTGGTGCACTTCCTGTATCACTACATGACATCACAAGCTGGAGAAGGTGTGTAGGACTGTGGGGGGTAAATAATACCATTATATAATACCATTATATAATAATAATACCATTTTCATTAAACGTACAATTGTACCAAAAGCCCAGAATTTGGTGAAAATTGTGTAATAATCACATTTTATTGAGTATTCATATTCATCATCACTATGCCACAACAGTATCTCCTGAAGCTTCACGAAATCAAACTTTCTGAATACAAAAAACAAGTTCATGTGACATATTTTACATTTCTGTTTACTTTTGGGAGTATAGATTGAAATGAGTGACTGCATTTTGCGCCTAAAATGTCATGATCATATTGTGATGTGAATAATTGAATGACTGAGCAGCCATCTGGAGTCACCAAACTGTGCAAGTCACTATTTCTCACAGATTATTGTTTTATTCCCTGTCATTTCACACTGGTGGGGTTATAAGAATGCCATTGGACTCACACAGAAGAGCCGGGTTCAAATCCTTCTCAGATCCTGTTTAAATGTTTCATGAAGCTGTATGGGTTAAAATGGATTGTGTGGTATTCTCATTTTTCTTAGATTTTGTCAGATTTACTACCGTGAACAGAGAATGGTGGAAGTTGTCATCATATGTTTCCAAACGTCGTCCTGGTTTGTGACGTAGGTTTTAAAGGATGGGTCAAATAAAGGATGGGTCAAATAAAGGATGGATCAAATAAAGGATGGGTCAAATAAAGGATGAGTCAAATAAAGGATGGGTCAAATAAAGGATGGGTCAAATACAGGATGGGTCAAATAAAGGATGGGTCAAATAAAGGATGGGTGAAATAAAGAATGAATAAATAAAGGATGAGTCAAATAAAGGATGGGTCAAATGAAGGATGGGTCAAAATAAAAGATTTAAATATTGTGAACGGTGATTTTGTGTGTTATAGAACATGAGACACATTTACAGCATTTTCTTTTGAAAAACTCAAACTAAATGCCTCCACAGTGCACGGCCAGACACACAGAGATGTTAGCTGACCTGCTGTGATGTAGCATCTCGATTGTCTCAATTATGTTTCATCAAAGGCCCCTCAACAAACAATAGGGGAGAGCAGCAGCTGTTCTCCAGCTGAACTCGACTTTCAGAGACAGTCTTTGCACAAAAGCAATTCCCCATACTGTACGTACATTTAAGTACAGAGACTGTACAGTACGTCCTGGACAAATGTGCATATTTATTCTGTCTGAAGTATATGAAAAAACATACTGTTCTTCAGACATCCTCCATAATGAAACTGAGCTGCTGCTATTTTTTCTTTTTCATTCTTTTTAAGTCCAGTTCTCCATTTTTAACTGTAAATGAGGAACATGGCTCAGTCAGTTCTCATCAGACACTCTGCCCTTATGAATCAACTGTCTGACATTTGCTACCTTTTTTTTTTAAAATCTCAAATAGATATATAATATAAAACACATTGCACATTGTAAAGTGGAGAATAAAATTTTAGATACACGACCTTTGATAACTTTCTTTTAAAGTTATCTCAGCAGACAGAGACAGGCAGAATACTTCATGTTACAGCACCTGTTTAGAATGGCCTGATATTGATTTTATTTTAGTTCAAAATGAGAAAAAACAGTGAATGTTTACACTGACACTCCAAATACATTAGTGTGCATGTCAGCGTCACCTAACCGAGCTCTATACGACAATTCACAACAGCAGGGGTTAGAACATCTCTGCATCACTGAACGCTTCAAATTGCTCAACTAAAATGTACTCAGCAGGTCACCGGGTGCATACATTCCTGCAGTGCTTGTAAATAAAACTGAACACAAAAAATCCTGTCACCAAACAAAGTGCGTCCTCAAACTTTGACATCACCTTCGGGTCCGCAGATAAAAAACTGACAAAAACTTCCGCGACCCGCCAGCTGCAGAAATGAGCTCTGACAATAGGAGCTCCATTTGGGCACGGTGGAGCTAGACAGACACCAACAGGCGCCTTGGGGACCTTGAAATCTGGCTGATAATTCGGGGTGAATCGGGGCCGGCGGTGCGATGTATAACCCCGGTGGGTGCTGGTGCGGGAGAGGGAGGGGCTGAGGGAAGGGAGGGAGTGGCATGACTGGAATTAATGCGCAGTGATTGAGGCGTTTGCCAAGGTTATGGGCGCTCACAATCAAAACAGACAAAGTCACAGGAAGCGTCGTATCCTTGGTCACCGCTCATACCAAGGAGATGCTAATGATGATTTCTTCTCCCTGTCTGCCTTTGAAAAGATTCTCCCTCGAGGAAAATCTCAGCATCAGAACAATCAGAGAGTTCTATTTTCAAAGGATAAAAGTATCACTGATGTTTTTTTTTTCTTTTACTTTAAATATACTATATGAGGTTTAAAAGACTAGGTTTAAAAACATAGTGCAACAGGATGTTAAAACTTTGGATACGTTTTCTTACCAGTATTGTCGCCATGGTAATTATTTTGCTCTTTAGAAATAGAACTCGGTGAGGGCAAGATTTTGGTGTTTGAGTTTGTATAACTCAGAGCATAGGTCATTATTAAAATACACATCTAAACATAATGCTACCTTTCATAGTTTCTTTGGAAAATGCAAATTGTTTGACTCATAACACAACAAAAAGTTGGTTGATCTGCTCTACATTTTCCATTTATGTTTCAAGGACCAAAAAAAAACTATAAAATTATACTGTGCACGATGCTTTACTATTTCCATGGCAACAAGTAGATAGAGGCTCTTCTCCAGGCCTCATGTTGGAGTCGGGTTTGTGGAGATGCAAACCCACTCTTTTTGCATACTTTATCAATAATAAAAATGTTATAGTTAATTCTGTTTTTCATTTGAGTCTATGTTTTGTCTGCAAGGTTAAGTGGTGTGGCTTTAAACATATGTTAATTTTAAATTGATTAGCCAATAAAACTTGGTCAGTTATGTACCCAAGGACACCAGTGCATTCTGCTCTGGCTGTACTTCATATGACTGAATAATGATACGCTCAATGTCACCTTTACAATGCACTGGTCACTATAGCCTGTGCTGTACAAAGAAGGAAAAAAAGAAAAACAGATTTGGACTTTTGAGTGCAGAGACAGACATCTCACTAAAGCATCTAATTGGCATTATAACTTGACCTTCATAAGGTTGTTGCTGGATTACATCAGGGGCCGGGGGAAGCTCTCCTGCGATTGGCTGTTGTGTTGTTAGACAAAAAACAACAACAAAGCCTAAATCAAATGCACACACTCAGAGGAATTGGAGAGGCTTTGTCAGTGGGTTCAGGAACAATGAACCAGGGCTGTGTTTGAGTGGGGAGTTTGGAAAAGTATCCAACGAGTAACAGCGACTTAAGTGGCACATTGTGTGTTTAAATAGTGGAGGCCGTGGCCTGGCAGTGACACTTGCCATTGAATAAAAGTTCAGAGACTGTCTGATAATAAAGCAGCCGATAACAACATAAGAGAAACTCACAGAAGCAAATTCAAGTGAGCCCCAGAGAACTGTGCAGTGATGGAAGAAATACTCACTTTTGTTACTTAAAGGTGTAACTTTTTGGGTGGGGTCCATCACCTGCATTGCTCTGCCTGGAATTTTCAACAATATGAGATTGTGTCTAACATTTATTCAATTACAAGTGGTTTCATAGCTCAAAAAAACAGAAAAACAGGCATTCTGTCTGTAAGTGCAGTTGCCTCTCCACAGATACTTATTGTTTTACATAAGTACAGTACTTTACTACTTTAATTGCATTACATTCCCCCATTAGAGCGGTGACACCAGTGACTTCTACATTCAAGTAAAGTGAAGTAAAGTGAAACATATTGGTGTGGCTTAAGGCCTCATAACAAGGAGGTCCAGGGTGTTAAGATCTTCTCTTCATGTCCATGTACGTTTCCTTTGATTTCCCTTATGAACCAAATATAATCACTGTATGGGCTACTCGTCCACATGATCAGGACAAGGATCTTTTGGCATTATATTCCAGTCCCATGAAGATAATAATAGTTTCGTATATACTTCATCATTCCTTCATCATTAGTTTTCTCCATTTTGTATTTCCACTGAATCATGTACATTGAGTAATCCTGTATTGTCCTGCATTCAAGGCTTGATTCCTGAGAAAATAGCACTTTTTTTTCTTTTTTTTTTTTTTAACCAACCCCCTATCCCAGCCCACATTCCTCTTCTAAAAAAACAAGAATCAGAGTTCAGAAATGTTGCACGGACCTTTTGCAAAACATAATGGCATGTAAATGATATCTTTTTTCTTGCTATGATTGATTTTTTGCTATGATTTTTTTTTTCTTCTAAAGAGCCGGGACCAATAAGCTCAGCAGTTTTGAATGGGAACTGGAACTAAAATCTTCCATTTCTTCTTCACTGAGTCATTTGAGATTAATATTGTGGTTTATACCGAGCAAAACATGAAAAGAATTATCTACTAACACACAATAGTACTTGAAACCGCCTCAATTTAGCAATTCATTTATGCTATTTTCTGATCTATCTTTATAATAATGTATTTTCCTCATCACAAACATACCTGGAGTTGTGTTTTGTTTCAGTCAGACATGTTTAACACACAAATCCTGGATATGTAGGCATATTAAAACACTATATTCCACCTTGTGAGGTCACGTGCTAATAAAGGACATGCTCCACTGTGTTTTTAAACTCCATACACATTCACTAGAGCTAATTTTGCGTTACACTGCAGGACCTTTAATGATCCAATACAAATCAAAGTCAAACATAAAGGCGTAGTACATCCCGGATCATATTGTGTATTATCCTGAACACTCTCCCACTCACCACCTCATGAATACTGTTGTTTTTCCTCAACTCAAATGGGCCGTGTCACAGAGCCGGCTGCCGTCAATGTCAACACCGCGAATGCTTTTAGCGGTTAGCGTTAGCACAGGTATAGCGCTCCGACACACTCCTGTTGATTGCCTGCTCCACTCTGCACAGGGCGTGATGAAGCACAGGCGCCGGCTTTATGTATCGATCCGCTAATATGGAGATCAATCCCATAAAAGGAAGTCGGAAGTATCTATATTCCCTTATTGATTCCAATGCGCCATACATCACACATAAAGCACGCTAAAGGTTCTAATAATATACCAGATCCTGACGCGTACAAATACACATGTTGTTGGTTGGATTTGCTCCGTCATCTGTTTTTCTGTAACCGTAACCGCAAACTAGCTTTTTGTTTAACTTTGATTTACCTTTTGGACCCTGATAGTTGAATATGGACATGTCCAAACATTTTTGCAGTAAAAAAAGGACTGAAATTATATATTTTATAGGTGTTTTACCCAATGCCATGAGTTTGAATTCCAGTTTAAGCATCAACAACTTCCAAATGCACCCATGTTTTCTCCACATGCCAAAAAACTACAGTGTTTCCCAATCAGGTATATGGGGGTGGATATTAAAAAGTTAAATAAAATGAGTATTTTAATGAAACATGTTTTTATGGTGTTATTATGTATTGGCATATTGTAACGTGATACTGGTAAATGCTACATCTTTATGAATGTTTTGGAAGACTTTAAAGTTCAAGGTTGTTACGGCCCCAGGCCTTCAGTTTGTATTTTTGTGTGTTCTGCTGGGCATTTTGTTCCTGCTGCCTGAGCCCTGGTCCCTGATTGGTGGAGCACCTCTTCACCTGGCCCCGCCTCCAGCCTCCTCCCTTATTTAAGAAGATCACAGCTCCTGTTCAGGGCTGTGGCCTTTGTGGCCAGTCTGCAAATGTGTCTCCTGTGTGTTTCTGTCACTTTGTGTGCTAGTCTGTGACTTTTGTGTGTTGAGACACTCTGTTTTGGTTTAGTTTGTTCTGTTTTGTGCCTTTTGATTTTGTCACTCGATTCTGTTTGTGGGTTTGTGGTTTTCTTTGGGACATTTGTGGTTTTGGTTTATTTTTGTGTCCCTTACCCGTTTTAGCACAAAACTTGTTTTATGTTAAACCTGTTGTGTTGTTTCTTAACTTGGTTTATTTTATGTACATATTTTACCATGTTTTGTTAAGTTAAACCTTTTTACACACTTGTTAATTAAACCTTACTTATTTATTCCATTTTCCACCTTTGTGTTTTTTGTTACTTCCCACACCCTAGCAGAGCTGGGTCGTAACAAAGTGCATTGTGTAACTTTTCACAAGGAGGGTCGGCCACCTGCTTGTCTCTGTGATGATGTTATAGCTTTGTTTAAAATATTCCCCAGTATGTCATTAAAAGTATACATCATTAAATTACATTTGTTTTGATTGCTAAAAACAAACAAAACACTGAAATACATGGATTCTTACTATTCTTACCTCTCCATAGATCTGGCATGCATGCTTGTTTTTATTAAAATGACCAAATACTGTGAGACATTTCAGGGAAAGCAATATTGTCTCCATGGATACAAGTAGTGAGTAGGCTCCCCACCAGAAAACTTACTCAGTGAATCTTTAATATTGTTCAGAAAGCACTCAAGACAAAGGGTTGGAATCACTATAACAGCAGTAAAAGGAGGGGTTGATACAGACTTAATCATTTTCCACTTAGCTCATTCTCTGTAAACTTCAATATGGACACAAAATCCCCATAAGCAGCAAGCACAGAAACACACCCCCATCATTGTATAAGGAGCAGGATGTTAGCTCTGTGCAGGTGAAATATGGGACAGTGGCATTTCCACACTGACAACATGTGCTGTCAACACTTCACATCTGAGCCAAGAACATCTCCAGACCTGAGCCTCGGCAGCAGAGATAGTGTGATGTGGGGCCAGACACATTAGCTCTATCTGCAGCATCTTCTCTGTCATCAGCTCTGGAGAGTGTAAAGCGAGGCTAAAGACGTGATCAGAGAAGTGGCTTCGAACCGACTTGTCAGAATAACAGTATTAACAGTATTTTGAAGCGCTATGCTACATTGAGCATCATATTAACAATGATGGGAAAGAATATTGAAAATGTATATAGTTACAGAATGCTAATTAGCTGCTTTAAAACGTATTTTATTTCTGTATTTTAAATATACTTTATCTTATATGTCCGTACTTCTTATCAAAGTACTATATTTTTAATACTTTTACACAGAAGTACATTGTATTATAAATCATCGAATGTGTCTCTAGGTATAATAATCTACCACCTCTTATAAGCTACGGGAAAAAAGCAATAGACAAATAAAAAAAATCTACACTTCTAAGAGTAGTTTCAAAATAATCATATTAATAATGTATTCCTCTTACTGTATATTGTGCCTATGGGGACACTGACAGGCGCTTTACATTTTAATGCATTATTCATTCTCTCTTCACTCAATCTCAGTTGGGAGTGACACGAACCCATGCACATGTCTTGCTCAAGGACACAACAATAGAATGAAACTGGGTTTTGACCTTCAACTTTCCAATGTGTGAGTCAATACTAAATAACTCCATAAAACTGTGCAGGGTTTCAATGTGTTTTTAAAAGTGATACACCTTCACTGGAATCATTTGGACGTTTTCACATCTCTTCTGAACAAAATGTAAAAGCTGTTGAAAACGACCACTTCATGACATCACAAGGTGGAACAGAGCATACTGAGCTTTGGAAATGTGGACAGAATAATTAAGTGTTATTCAAACGTGTGTGAATAAAAGAAAACACAAGTCCAGGTCTGTTTTTGAGGAGGAAAAGACATTCTAACATGGCTTAAAGGTCAAAAAACATGATTTTGTGCAATATAGGACTTTTAAAACATGACAAAAGAGACGTTTTATAAAGAGTTACGTTGACCTGCGTGCAAAATGAAATGAAGTACCATTCATTTCAGGCAACTTTCATAACTATACTTTCCTGTCACTGGGATAGCTCAAGTATAAAGTTTTTTGTTTTTTTTTTTCTCAAAACTCTTCACAAGTTACAGCAATATCAGAGAACAATTGTGCACCTTGAGCATAAAAGTAGTAGAAACAATCCACTCACTAAAAGTTGAAGGCTCGCTTGATCCTCGTCTGCGCTGTTGCATAAGTTGTGTCCTTGGGCAAGGCACTTCACTTTAGCGCATGAAAGACGGGAATGAATAATGCAACGTAAAGCACTTTGAGTATGCGCTTTATAAATCCAATGTCTTACTTTTATTATCAGTTGCAGTTGGGCACCATGGCAACAGCTTCCACTCTGTGCTCATTGTTGTATGAATAATTTCCAAGTACCCCTGGCTCTTCCCTCCATCAAGGGCACGCGAGCACAGGTCATTGCATCAAATTACCCGTATTGTAAATGCCAAGAATGAATGGGTGTGTGCCCGTGCAGTTCTTAGCGCTGCAGTTAACCAACTGTCCACACTGTTCAATAAAGCTGTAATTAAGACTCCTGCATTACGCAAAATAGACTCTTGTGAGCTTTAAGCCGCGGTATAACGCTGCCATCTTCTCAAAAACTTACCTCGTTTTGTTTTGTTTCATTCACACAAAGTATTTGAGTAATCCTTTATTATTAAACTGTCTACATCTCCACAACTCAAAATGCTTTGTTCCACCTTGCGAAGCAGAAGTGACCTTTGACCTTTTGTCCAGTAGATTCAATGGCTGAAATGATCCAGTTGATTGTAGTGAAGGTGTATGGAGTTTCAAATCACAGTGGAGCACTACTTTTATTACCACATATAAAGGTAGAACAATGAGTTTTCTGTTTCCGAGAAGAACGCTGCTGTGAAGGAAACAACGCACACCTGTTTTTGATAAGGATTATAACAGAAAATAACGTAATATACAGAATTTACATAACACGCAGCAGCATTTTTGTCATTTTAATTAATTTAGTCATTTTGTATAGGGTAACTAGTGTAATGGTTGACGTTTTCAGCCTTTCACAACCCGCTGTCCATTCCCTTGTTTAGGTAATGTGAAGTGTCTTGCCTGGGGACACAACAGCAACGCAAGCTCAGGCAGGGTATCAACTGGCCACTCTCCAGCTGGTGGGGAAAACCTCCATATGAAATCGCACGAGTGTAGCCCAATGTCATTATACCGCACTCCATGTCATAACGAATCTGAATTATTGAATTGTAAGTTGAAGTGGTGACAAAAAAAAAAAGCATAAATTAGCAAAAGCGTTCCAAAAAAACCATCAGAATGCAGCAGGTGCTTTGCTCTCTGGCTAAGTAGGGTGCCGGGGATCTAACAAACGAGCGAAATGTGCGCTCTTCTGTATTTTGGGCCAGATCGTAGAACATTATGGACGTCCAATGCACATGTGGCCATTGAGAGTTATGACAAGAGCAATATCCGTCATTCGTTAAAATATGCTTACCTAGCTTTTTTTCCCCCAAACATTGTGGGAGCAGATTAGCCTCCCTGAGAAGTTAATTTGTCGGGAGTTGAAAGCGATGAGATTTTGGCACAGTTCGCCTAGAGACGCCCCAGGAGGCCTCAGATCTGCATATCCTCTGTCACGCGTCGGATCCCGGAGAATACTGTACACTCGTTAGCCACCGCTCAAGCTAACTTCCACCATGTTAATTACACTCTGCACGCCTTTAATCGCAAAGACGTAGCCAAAACTGTATTTTCAGCACAAACCTACCCCCGATAGAAGACACATCCCTCGTTAATATCCACATGAGGGCTAATCTAATCATTGTCTCTCTGAACCTGGAAAAAAAAAAAAAAAAAAAAAAGAAAGAAAAATAAGCAGAAAGAGTTGGCCGCGAGACAATGCATTCATCACCTCGCTGATGAGCAGTGGCAGCCAACTAACAAACAGCTTGAAATATAATATAAAAGGCTGCAAAAATAAACAGTGCTAAATTGCTCCTGAATGAAAAAGTGAAAATGGCCCCACAGAGCTAATGTACCTGTTCAGGAATCCCGCTGTTCTGCATATAGTTATTACAGGGATCGCATAGAAATACAGCTGAACTGAGGACACGCTGTTCAATGAGATGATGTTGATGAATTTACTGGCTAATGTCCATACAGTAGTTGAGTATTTTTGCTGAAATTGAACTATTGATTTTATTTGTGCACTAAAATAACTCAAATTTCATTATCATTTATATGTAATTAACAAAACTGCATTTCACTTTTCACATGTTGATTTAGCAGAAACTGTTTCTTAGTCAGGCTGCGAATCACAGTGTCAGTCATGATTTGATATGATATACAATACATGCAATTCTTGATAACTGCACATGATCAGTGGTATATTGCTTGTTTTAAGAACCAAATGCCTTTTAGCAACAGTATTGCACTGCAGTATCCACTGCAAAAAAAAAAAAAAGATACCAAAATATACTGACAATATATCTACACAGCAGCTATCGTTAGCAATACTGTATCGCCAAATTTCACAGTACCTAAATAAATGCGAATAAAATTCACACAAATTTTTCATGCTACAGACAGACCGTGTTTCTCTGATTGGCCAATAATTCTGTCAGTTCCCATCCACCAAAATCTTTGAAGAATTGTTTTAAATTATCCCCATTGGAAGGTTTTTGAGCATGAAGCACGTTTTTAAGGTCATGCCAGAGCATCTCAGTTAGGTTCAGGTCTGACTAGGCTGCTCCAAAACCCTCATTCTGTCTTTTTAAGTCATTCTGTAGTCGACTTACTGGTGTCTTTGGATCATTGTCCCGCTGCCGAACCCAAGTGCGCTTCATCTGATGGCTGGACATTTGCTTTTAGGATTTGTTGGTAGAAAGTTCATGGTTCCTTCAATCACAGCAACATCACCACTGACACCACCACCACGTTTCACTGTTGGTGTCATGTTCTTTGTATCAAATGTTTTGTTCATTTTACAACTTTTTTTTAAGCTTTGGGGTTCATCAATATGTTTTTTTGACAAAGGTGAGACAAGCCTTTATGGCCTTTTTTGTCACCCTTCACCTTGGAACTCGGCCATGGCCATTTGTGCCTCTTTCTTCTGGTTGAGTCATGAACACTGACCTTTACTGAGGCAAGTGAGGTCTGCAGTTGTTTAGATGTTGTTCTGGGTTCCTTTGTGACCTCTTGGATCAGTCGTCGCTCTTGGGGTAATTTTTGCTGTCCACTCCTGGGAAGGTTCACCACTGTCCTGTGCTTTCTCCATTTGTCTATAAAGGCTCTCACCGAGGTTCACTGAAGTCCCAAAGATTTAGAAAGGGCTTTGTAACCGTTTCCAGACTGAGACGTGTCAATTACTTTTTTTAACTTCTTATCTGCTCCTGAATTTCTTTGATGTCTTGGGTTCAATATGGCTACTTCACCTTGTCAGACACGTTATATTTAAGGTACTCTTGATTTGAAAGTTGTCGCAGCATCAGGCCTGGGTGTGGCTATGGAAATGAACTCGGCATTAATGCAGTTTATGTTTACTTGGGGTGCCTTTGTTTTATATTTAAATTTGCTTGATGATCTGAAACAATTAAGTGTGAAATGAGGAAGGGGCAAATACTTTTTCACAGCCCTGTGCTCCTCGTGCATGTAGCCTGTTCCTTTGTCCCGACAAATTCTTTCTGAAGTGTGTTCTGTGGTGACAATCTGCCATTAGGTCTGAGCGAGCTTGGGCCGCTCCTTGGCCTGGCCGCTGCCCCCCACTGAGCGCGGAGAGGCTAGTGTCGCGCCTGGGTCAACCTTCCCTTTCAGGCCGACAGCTCTGCACTGCTGGGGCTGCACTCACCTCCAGCAGAAGTGCATGGGCCTCATGGAGAGCTTTGGCCCCGGTCACCCCACGCCATTACTATAGAACAACACACCACTCAGGTAGCTGATGGACAAGTAAACAAAGAAGAGCTACTGACACTTTGGGCCAATTACTAATGTCTGCATGCTGCAATTGGCCGGCTGGAGAAGAGCAAAAATGGGTCCAAAGTGAAAAATTTGATGGCAAGACTGTTTATGGTTTAGATGTATTGGTTGTGTTCTGGCAGACGGCAAATGTTTCTAGATGTATTTAAGGCTTTGCACAGTGTTATTAAGAAAACTTGAAGGTCCTATATTATGCAAAATGGACTCTTGTGACGTTTAAGTCATTTTAAAATGTTGTTACCTCACCAAGAAAGTAATCCTATCCAAAAGATTCTCATGAGCGTGTATGGAGTTTTAAAATACAGTGGTGTTCTTCCTTTATTACGGCATGATATCACAAGATGGAACAGAGCATTCTGAGCTTTGGAGATGTAGACAGACTAATAATAAAGGATTTGTAGTGGTAAACAAATGAAACACACAAACACGAGTCTGTCTGTCTACTTACTAGTCTGTCTAGTCTGGATTTGTAGTGGAAAACAAATGAAACACACAAACACGAGTCTGAACGAGTAATGAACATGGCTTAATATGCACAAGAGTCAATTTTGCATAATATAGGACCTTCACGTGATCATAATTTGCTTCTACTCTAAGAATGGCACAAAATATTAGCTGTTGTTTGTTTGTATTTATTATAATCCGATCAATGACCCAGATTGTGCCTCTGCGCGGAACAACAAAGTTTGTCAGTTGAAGTTGGAAAAGCCATTACAGTCGTCCTTCACGCACTGGCCCATACATCCAGTTCTGTGAATTAGGTCTGAAGGCCCACCGTTCCAGCAAATATTTCATTTCCAAAGATGACCATCACTCAAGCTATCATCTGACCAACTCCAAATCTGTCTGTGGAGAGGGGTCCACAGTCTATTGAGAGATGACGGAGATTAGGAGCTGACTCTATCTGCTGACTGAAACACTGAAAGAGAAGCACAGCGGATGATACAAACCAAACTTTTATTTATTTATTTTAGATTACTTTTGGCAAATGTCAATTTTTTTTTCAACCTTATACATGACTAGAGTCAAAATATAATTGCAGGTAAGTGTGGAGCATTCACGCCTCAAATGCAGACAATACAGGATTACTCAAACATTCAAACAAACACAGTCGCCTGAGAGATTTGCCTGAGCCCAGGTGAGGGAAAAACATTATAACTCATAAAAACACATTTTTTATGCAATTTTCATGTTCAGTTTTTAATTCATACAGCTAATAGGAATATATTGAGTTTATGTCATATTTCTCTATTTTCTTATGTATGTTATTGTATATGTTGTTTCATTCATACATGTTTAACACACAAATCTTGTATATACAGGCTGAGTTCTCTCAAACAAATGTGGTCATACAGGAAGTGCTCCACTGGGTATTTAAACTCCATACATTTTCACTAGAATCACTGGGATGACTTCAGACCAGGAATTTCCCATTTCTACTAAACAAAAGGTAAAAAGTAGCTACAAACTACCACTTTAAGAACATTGAGTAGGTAATAGTAGGTAATAACGTTCTAACATGGTTTAAAGCTTGCAACGGTCAATTTTGTATAGTTTAGGACCTCTAAAATATTTTATAAAATGTTAATTTGACATATCGTATTTTTCGGACTATAAGGCGCATCTAAAATCATTACATATTCTTAAAAATCAGCAGTGCACCTTATGTGTGACCTTTGGTTGTGTTTACTAACCTCAAACCGATCGAGTTCGGGTTATAACTCGTCCGCACGGGTTATAACTCGAACCAGGTTATAACTGGTGCCTGCATTAAGGGTAGTTCCCTGATTAATTAGACAATTCCCATAGTATCCTTGTTTTGGTTGATCTCGTTGCTACACACACGTACACACACGTACACACATGTACACACATGTACACACACACACATACACACAGGCTGTAGCTCACCATAGTAGCTCCGGAAATACTAGACGCTATTTTATTATATTTTAATATTGCACTCAGATACAAAGAATTCCTTGATGCACTGTCTGAGTCTGAGACACCTCAAGAGAGTCCTGAGAGAGAATGGGCATCGCTGTCGTAGTTTTTCTGACCTAGGAACAACTATAGATTTCCATCATCAGCCAACTTAACACCCCAGGTCGCCTCCACGGTACCACTGGATGCAGCGAAGTGCCTGAACACATCCATGACGGACGTGCTCCTTCCTTCTGCATGATTTTTCACAAGTTTGTATTGCGCATGTCATTCCCAGTTCCACACCATGGAAAGTGAGGGACTGTGTTCTAACGTGCTCCCACCCTTTGGATATAAATCGCATTTTAAGACGTTCCCTCACTTTTAATAACCCGTGCGCAGGCCTTAACGCAAAGCATGTGCACGGGTTATAACTCGTTCTCTTATTGTGCCTTATAATCCGATGCTCCTTATGTGTGGACAATGACACAACTGACGTATTATTTGATACTGTGCATTATAATCCGGTGCACTTTAAAGCCCGAAAAATACGGTATATGTGATACATGAACATCACACACCAACAGAAATGCAGGATGTTATATCAACTTGGAGCTGTACAGAATGAAGTCAAGTACCTCGCCAAGTTATTCAAAGCACATGACATTATTTGTATTCATAATCCCATTGACCATCCTTGATCTGCCTGCGTGTGATCTTGAGGAGTTCCTGACTGATCTAAGTTATGTGTCACTCGCAGCTGGCAGGGTCACTCAAGGAAACTCGCCCGACATCAACTCGCACCAGCGCCAAAGTTGTTACAGAGCTTATTGCTATAGTAAAACAGACCCAAACCATCAGACCCTCTCCACATAAAGACCCTTTTGAGGAACTAGTAAAACCTTTATCACCTTTTTACACCTTTGCATACGGGATTTTTATGGTGCCATTATCACTTCCTGTATGGTCGGATATCTTTAACAACAGTTTGCTAATAATAACCTTGTAATTTAAGGGCCGTGTATCATCATATGTGCTATAAGGTGGTGCCTTAAAAAGTAATTTTGCTTAACAAAACTGGGTATAAGGCCTTTTCATTGTTAGTTATTGACGCTTTTTCATTGCACACGTTTTGCAATGGCATCTAGCTTATTATAAGATAGGAAGAAAAAAGACATCTGCCATTGACACCTCATACATGTGCTCTTTTGAATCAAACATCTATTTTTAGTTGTTTTTTTCCACGGTTTGTTGGTTAATCGCTGTCTGATTGAAAGAGCCGTGATGTAAATTGGACTTAAAAGTGTCTATTTTTGCACCACGCAGCTTGTTCTTCTAATTCAGGTTGTCTCATTCAGTACAAAGGCTATATCAAGTATTAAAGATGGTAGGTAAAATCAATGCGTTTCATTTGCTTTACATAAACTCTACAAAGATGACACCGTGAAGGGCCGTTTTGTGCACTTTTTGAACAGAACTGACCTGTTTTTAAAGTGTAGTGATATTGTCATTTCCTCTGAAGAATTAGGAAAGTTGACAGGCTACAAAGAAAAAATGTAACTTGTTCATTGTTGGCCTTTTCTGTGATCTGCTCGTACAAAGAATCCGAGGTACAAAGTGCTCTCTCTTTGTCATTTGGGTTCTTATTCAAGTTTCAATTTTTATTTTTTATGGTATGCCCTGTCCTATACTCTGTCCTTCGTCAAATTACAAAGCGTTCCTTTCTGCACCAGTGATTCTTTTCTCATCTTTACCAGCAAACGATGAGAATAATACAAAAAACTAGAGATCTAATATTGTCAAATTGTAGGATTGTGATTTTTTGGCGTAACAAAACACTGCAAATACAAATACAAATGCTGTTAACACCTAAACTGTAAATGTTTAAAGGCGTTCAACCTTTCTATCTCCATGCAGACAAGCAGGTAATGCCACTGAGTCAAGAAAAAAAAGAAAAAAGGACCAAGTAACTGAACAAAAATATAAAATCACCATAGAGACAAAATGTTGCAGAATGCAGAAGTTAACAAATACATTATAACATTAATAATTACGAATAAATAAAACCACTTTGCCTTGACACGTCTACTCCAATTGAGTTTGAATCAACATTTATGAGTTTTTAGCGACGTTATTATAGTTTCCCTCCTAACTATTTTACTCAGAGTTGTATTTGATATTTGAGTAACTATGTATTGTCCCGCAACTGGGGATTGAGTTACAAAATATCTGTTTTAACCTACCCCCTATCTCCACCTCCTTCCCCATTCTGATTAGTGTTTGTTCAAAAGGATTAAAGTATTACGTTTGACTCAAAGATGTTGTGTGGCCATTTTTCAATAGTAAAAATATGTAAATGAATATGAGAGGTGTTCTAATGCACAAGTTTTTCTGTGGTTTGGTTTGGTGTTGGAGATAGGGGGTAGGTTAAAACAGATATTTTGTAACTCAATCCCCAGATGCAGGACAATACATAGTTACTCAAAGAAACAAACATGAATCAGTTTAAATACAAGTCTGAGTAAAATAGTTAGGAGGGAAACTATAATAACATCGCTAAAAACTCATAAATGTTGATTTTCCATACGTCCTCTTTAAGCATTGAGTCATGTGTAGGCTTCAAACTCAATTGGAGTAGACGTGTCAAGATTAAGTGGTTTTATTTATTTGTGATTATTGATGTTATAATGTATTTGTTCACTTTTCTGATGCATTCGGCACCATTTAGATGCTTCTGTTTCAGTTTGGACCGTGGTGCCCCCTAGTGTCCAGGACCTGGACCCCTCCCTCCTTCATGTCCTGGATTAATCTGTCCTCGTCCTGTTAGATCAGTAGTTTCCTTCTGCCAATAGCTTTGGTCTACAGATTTACAACCTTATTGGCAGTGGATACGTCCTGGCCATCTATGCCTGTCCGTCCATGGGAGTGGATCTCTCCTTCACTGTGGTTCTCCTCGAG
>KN505313.1:0-11482 GCA_000787155.1 Scartelaos histophorus
TTTCCATGCACTCTTCCCTGCTCCTTTCAAAGGTCTTATACGATATGCCTTTATTTATACTAATCATGTAGATGCCGTTATAGAGGCTAAATCCTTCAAGTGGAAAATGGTGTTGAAAGATACATGCTTTATTAATATTGAGTAGGAAGTAGTTGAAGAAGCACTCAGAATAGACATTACCATATTGACCAGTGTAAAGTGCCCAAATGTGCACTCGAGGGACATTAGTAACATGAATTCTTTTGTTAGAATAAACAATAAATAAATGAAGAATTTTAAGTTAGCAGTATGGTCCCAAATTTACCCTTTTCAAGCCTTGTGCACCCTCCTTTGTGTGTACTCTGTGCTCTAAAATGTCATATTATCATTATTAAAGGTGTAATATGCAACTTTTCTGGTATAGGATTAGCCTACTTCTTGTCTCCATGGAGATGCTATAGTGTTGCCGAGAATATTTCAGTATGACATTAAATATAATTATCTTCATGTGGACAAGAAGGTGATTACGTCAAGTCAAGTTACAGTTTAGATCTGTGGAGTGTGTGTGTGTGTGTGTGTATACACTTTTAAGAAGCTTGTTTTTTATGCTTGTTTCTGCATATAAAAAACTTTTTAGAAATTGCTGCGTGTTAATGGCTCCACAGTCGACACAAAGCCTTTCATTAAAAATGCATTGGATATATTATAAATATGTAGATATTTTTGAAGATACATAGTAATAAAGGTTAAATCTGAGGTAATAATTAAACATGACCTCTATGCAAGCATAAATTATTAATAGTCACCACAGCAATAGTAGTAGTAGTAGTAATAGTAGTATTGTGTAACTAAATGAACTCAGTTTTCTTATCTGCTTTACTGTTGTAGAAATGCCACATTAGCTCAGAACAATTGTTTATCATAGTTGGAAAAATCACTATTGTAAATGTGCTGTGGCCAGTGATATTATTCAGTGGGATGCACACCAGCACCCCTCCTTGTACTGCTCTAGGCTACTTTAAACACTTCTAAGAATATACACTGTGTTCATTGTGTCACCATAAAACTAACTTGTCATCTCTTCCGCCCCAAGCCTCTGTTCCTCAGCCTGCCACCAGCACCAATAAAACTCTGATGTTTATTCACTCTAATTAGAGTACTTCATTTGAAGAGCCTTGTGTAAACTCATGCATCGTCAACAAGAACAACACTAGAAAGAACACATCAGAACGCAGTGATTCTCCTCTTATCACCGTACATTGTTCATAATGGTTGGTTCTTTAATTGTGTGAATACTATGAGGCTGCTGCACATATAAGGTAACCACAGGAAAATGCCCGCTCAGCAAAATTAAGGAAATGAAAGACCTTGTAAAACTATGACAGGGCAATTTCCGCTGGTCTAACAAGGAGCAAAAATAACAGCGAGAGACGTGCCAGGAATGGGAAAATATTTTTAATCAAGCATAGAGTAAATTAAATGGTGAATTAAACATTTTGAAGAAAAATATATTGTAGTCAATGCAGTAAGGTGTCCAGAAAGCGCCACTTATCTTTTAGATTTAAAGGTCTTCTGTTGCGCAGAAGGGCATGTTATAATGTTACTTCATCAAAAACATACATGAAGTTGTGTTTTTTGTGTCATTCAAGCATGTTTGAGTAACCCCTTATTATTAGTCTGTCTACATCTTCAAAGCTCAAAATGCTCTCTCCCACCTTGTGATGTCATGAAGTAGTGCATGGAGTCTTAAACATGTATGAATGAAACAAAACACAACCCCAGGTCTGTTTTTGATGAGGAAACAACATAGGTCAGAATATAGCGTAATATAGGTTCTTTAAAAATCATGCAAAGGAGCATGGGTCCTCCTAAGAACATGCCCAGTTTTATGAATAGGTCTAAAATTAAGGACTATAGCAAGGGCTTGCCCAGTAAGTAGGTCCTTGTGACAGTTTGGATTTGAATGATTACAATGTTAATATCATTTGATTTGAAAAACTAAAACAAATTGAATCTACTGATGCGAGTTGAATTTCTCTTATGCGCCTTTCTGTTCTTTCTTTGTGTGAAACTTAATTATTCATCGCACTGTCCTGGTTTTGATGGTCTAAAATAGATCTTGTTTCTGGTTGGAGTCTGCTGTTATTAATGGGAAATAATGGCCTCCACATTTTAAACAGTGCAGTCCATGACATATGTGGATTTTAGGTTCAGTGTCTTCACAGCAGTCAATGCAGTGGAAAATCCTCTCCGGGGAAAGCAAAGAGCGTGTTCTTCTGGCCTTTCCTCCTGTTTGTAGTCCACATGGTCATTCAAAACCATTTAACACATTAGTCAGATGGCTTAACTGATGTATGTATTTTACTGTTGGGAATACACGATCAGCAGCAACAATTGAAGGGAATGAATGGGCTCCCTCAGTACTGTTCAAGACTGTAAAAAAAAAAAAAAAATTATCTGAGGACATTCTTTAATCATTGGGATAAGTGAAGTGTGAATTAATTGTGTAGAACTTAGAACTTTAGCTTTAGCAATTATACACATTTAAAATGATTACAATATGTGGTTTTATCTTCACAGACTAACTTCACTTGTTCAAGCTTTTTCTACTGTGACAATGGTCTTCAACAAACAGATATGTTTAGACATTTATTCAATATTTTCACCCACTGACCTTGCAGAGACCACTCAGAGTCACGGTCTGTTGGCTGATTTCCAAAGAGAAACAACGACCCGCTTGCTTAGTCAAGTGCACAAGTACTGTGCCCCATCCTTGGGTTACAAGTTTGAAGTGAATAACTTGATTATTTGTGCACTGATTGAACTTGTATGCATTTACCACTGTGAAACCACTTGAAACATGCCCAGATTGCAACTACAGCTTATTGAAAAGCTCTTTGATAGTAGCTGTAAGATCTCCTATTTGGGCTGTGACTGCTCCTCTTGCTGTGAAGGACAGTCCATTCATTCATGTCAGTCCCAGACGCCCAGTGCTCTTCAAACAAGTCCAACAAAGCACAGAGTCTGTGGTTGGAGAAGTGGCAGAGATGTGTGCTTCATTAGATTAAAGCCAGTGTGCTCTGGGTATATTGTGTGGGGGTTCTTTGTGCCAGTCTGTGCCTGTGTCTGTCATGTGCATGTATATGGTGTCTTTGACTCCAGGGGAAAACCCAGCCCACACTATGCCACTGGTAAACTGTGCAGCACAAAGGAAGTATTTCAGAACAGGCCTCTGAAGCTCAGAGATCAAATATGTGAATGTGACCATTGGGCACATATAGGTCTTTTGTCCTTGGTTTGACTCACGGGAACCAGGTGCTCTTGTGTGTCGTGTCGCAGCTTTTCCACCAGATCAAAGTGACAAGTCATTATGAACAGATGTATGTGTATTTCAGTTTAAATAGCTTTTGTACTCTTTCACTTTGTTCAGTATGTGATAGCAGTTTGCATGATGCCAAAAGTACATCACAATATCTGTAACTGAGGAAATGGTACTTAAACAAACCAATGATTGTAAATTCCATTGCTCATATTTTAGCTGCATATCCTTCACTCTCCTACATCACCAGCTCAGTGGGAGCCATCACAGGCAGTGTGTCCATAGAAAATTACACTCAAGTAAACTTGTAAACACAGTGACAAAGCCACTGTAATCTCCTCGACCTGTTCATACTGTTTGTCTCTGTCAGGTGTTTACACAGTATTAATTACAGCGCAGTGACTGTTGTCATTCTTTTGCTACTGCATCAAAAATAGTTTGAAATGTGCTCACTGGCACCACTTTGATGTGTGGGAACATTGAAATTCAGGCGTCGGGAGGAAATGTAAATAAATACCCAAAGGATTATGGCAGGAGCATAATTCCTACAGATTTCTCAGCAGTTTTAGCTCACATTTTCCAGTCTGTGCTGGATCGCCGTATGAATATTTAAGCCAAAAAGTGAGTTTTGGCTGCAGAGCTAATACTCTTCTACAGAAGAATCATTCTCAGAGGATGTCCTTATGTTATCTGACATTTCAAATGTGCCTTCTAAAATGTGTCATTTAATACAGCATTTA
Source organism: Scartelaos histophorus (assembly GCA_000787155.1). NCBI lineage: Eukaryota > Metazoa > Chordata > Actinopteri > Gobiiformes > Gobiidae > Scartelaos > Scartelaos histophorus. Next base: position 4,039 of record KN505313.1, read on the forward strand.
GATTGATTTACCAAGACACTGTTTTGATTTGTGCTGGTGGTGTATTCTGTATCCAACTAATGTCCTTTATTGCAACTAATGCAGCAATAAAGGACATTTGTTCCTAAGATACTCAAAAATATTTCTGAAAAAGTCTAAATGGAGAAGGACAGCATGTAGTTTCTTTCTTTAGAAGTCAGGTGCTAATATATTCATGCGCTGTGTTAGAGGTACAGTGGTGGTAGCAGTATGTGATGGCAGCTCTCCACTGTACCGAACCTTCAGTGATTGTTGGAACTGCTGAAGACAAGCTCAAACTGCATTATTTATGGACTTGTCTGTGTTCAGTGAGCCTGGGTCTTGATTGCGTTTTCCTCTGTGATGAAACTCCAGCTATAGAAACAAATCAATGTCATTTGGTCTGATCAAAGACTGGGACACATCCCAAACTCCACCAGGCAACGTTTAAAATATTGAAAAGATGCAGCAGAAGACGCACTAGAAACTCCCACTTGCCGGTCGCACTTTCTACCTATTATGTAACAATTCCATTTTTTATTGACTTAGACAAACGCTTTTATCACTCATACATGTGTATCCAACCCACAAACCCCATTGTGACTCTCTGACCCAGCATTTTCTTACATATTTAAATGTTCATTCCTATTTTAGATCTCTTTGGAAGTTCAAATGATGTTTTGCTGCTCAGAGCCTTCCTTTGCACACTAGAAAGAAAGTTTTTTGATGTTCTTTACCAATTAGAATCATATTAATAATGTAGTAGATCTGAACTATGGTGCATTCAGGCGTTGGACTGCTGATTCGGTCACTGGAGTTGTTTATTTTCATTCTTGTATAAAAATCTCATAGAGGTGGAGGAAGATAGAGTTTTCATGTCTTATGTTACTGTGACTTTTTCCTGACAGGCTGTATTGGTACATTAATTATTTGCATCAAGAGGAAGTTTTCTCTATGTGTATCTCTGTGAAAGCCATAGTTCTTCGTAGTCGTTTTTGAATCTATGAATGTGCGTGTGTCAAAGTTTGACTTGAACATTCAGCAGTGTCATTCGAAGTTCCAATCTGCCTGGCAGCAACAGTTACCTGGCTGACTGAGCAGGAGGAGAATCATTATCTACAGCAGAAGAGAAAAAACAGCCTCAGGCCTAAAAGTGTCATCTTTGCTTCTGTTATTCAGAGAATTAACTTGGTAATGGGCCTATATGTCCTCTCAGGGTTATCGCAGAGATTCTGCCTGTCTTCCATCAAACCGAACATGTGACTGAATCTAAACTGTGCATAACAGTCTTTTCTGTGGTGGACGTGGCCTTGTCCATCCTGAATTACAGCCTGTGATGTTGTGATGTTGTTGAGTCTCGGTAAATGAAAGCGTGGCCACAGAGCAACCTGAATATGACTGGATCACCATCATAGACTGTGGCCTATAAGACAAGTCAAACCAGCACACACTTTAAATTATGAAGATAATGTAGAAAAATGTGTACGTTCTATTTAAATTGAAATATTGGTCTTTCTTGACATAATCTCTCATACATGAAGAATTAAACCAATTCCAGTTATCCCAATCTCAATAAAAATTTGAGTTTACATCAACTTTGCTATAAAGTGCTGAAAAGATTTACTATGTGCTTGAACTTGCATTTTGCAACTACTAAGTAAATTAACTGGCAACTTTTCAGTGAGATGACTGAGTGTAACTGACCATTAGAAACCCACTTCATCTATATTGCAATCACCTGCTTTTATGGAGGAGTTCAGTACAGCATGTTACTGCCAACGCTATGAAGATAATCTAAGGACATTGGGTACTGTCTTTTGACATACTGCTTAAAAAGAAAGTTGTTCCAGGCAAGGCAATTCATTGTGGTGGCCTGCCAAAGAGCTGATTTCATGATGTTGCCTCAGATAAATAATGAGACATAAAGTCACTCTACTGATTAAGAGTCTGAGTTTGAACACTTTGTTTTCCCAAATAGACTCAAGGATGCACAGGCACAGTTCTATAGTTTGCCCCACCAACTCGCCTCAAGTTCAAGAAGAATAAGACAGAATTATGGGTTTCAAACCTCAGCAAAACTAAAAGTGCACAATATTTTTAGTTTTGCTAAGGTTTGAAACCCATAATTCTTGGTGGAAAGAAAAGAAAATACACCACAGTAACAAGTCATACCTGGGACACCACCTGTTCCCCCTGTTCCCCCTGCTGCCCACAGGGACGAGATACAAGTTCATATGGGCTAGAACCAGCACAAGGGCCAACTCCTCAGTGCTAGATCATAAAAACTTAAACTACAGCACACTTTCTTCTCTATGTATGTTCTTCACAATAATGATTCAAGCTGAGGACACACTATATGATTTTTTTTTTTACTCTTGACTAGTTGAAGGCAGTTGCAGCTGCTTTAGTCTCATAATACTTTACAACTTGACTCGTGTCACCTTCAAATCATAAAGTGCGCACCAGGGAAAGATGCCACTAGACATCATTCTGCTCACAAATGTGCGTGTTCTACTCATTTCTTTAGCTTTCTTCTGAGCATTTAGGGTTCTAACTTATATACAATGTTTGGAGGATGACCGAGCCAAAGTGTAAAATATTAGCCATGTCCCTTGTTTGTATGGTCCTGATCTGCTTGTGTGGCACTGTGTGAAAAGCTGAGGTCTGACGTTTGTGTTGTGTGAGGTCACATCAGGAAACATGAGAGCCTTTCCCTGTGATTAAAGTGGTCACAGCGAGGTGTGGTTGGACTGATAATGGTGACCACGTAGCACTGTGTGTTTGTGGATAGATCTTGAAATACCATATTTCTCTCTTACTCATAAAAAATAGGTTTATGTGCATTTTTAAACAGAAATTCAAATTTTGCTTTCAATAAAACTCCTCAACATGCTGAATAAGTATAACATATTGACTACAACTGACTACTCTTTTCTGCTCAAAACTGACTTGAAAAACATAGTGTGTGTGGACCCTCCTCTCCACAGACCTAAACAGAGCCTGGTGGCATCATCATATATTAAATGCCATATTGGTGATTATTCCAGACAAAGCTTAAACATCTTAATTGAGACAGGCAGGCGGCAGACTCTACGCCCAAACTTATATAAGCTCCTTTAAATGTCTTATGTCCACAATAAGTTCTGAAATAATACATTGTAAATTTGAGCAATTGATAGTTGCTTGATGAAAAAAGCTGTCCTTATTCACATGATTTTGGGAGCTGATTTTGGGAGCTGATTCCATTAGCGTTACAGTCAAAATAAAAGTTGACAAACCATTTCCTTCCTAGTCCTGTTGAAAGACACTGATTTGTTTTAGGAAAGCATTACACTGTGATGTAGTGTGGGCACTGCTGTGGTGACAGGTAATTTACTGTGAATGTGAGAGGATTTGACAGTGTGCGTCGACCACCTCTCTGTGAGGAGGATAATAGAAAATACTAAACCAACCATCAGTCATAAGCTCGGCGTTTGATGTGTCTGTCACTGGTATTCACAAATTAGTCTGTGTACATTGGATCTGTGACATTAATCTCAACTTTATACTCCTTTCAGCATATTAATGTTGCATTTGGGAAGGTTAGATTCAAATAAAGGGATTTTAAATGTAATCAGCCCAGACAGGGCCAGAGGAGAGCTAAATCTGATGGTGTGCGGAGTGTGCTTGGCTGTAAAGTGGTCAGCAACATCCTCCATTGGAGAAAGTATGAGCTAAAGTGAATGTCAGGGGTCCTTAGAGCTTTTTAAAAGTGGACTATAATAAAACAAAAAAGTACTTTGCAAAGGGCAACTCCACTAGTAGAGAAGCATATGGTTATTTATGGTTTAAAACTTTGGTTTTATGCAGATAATGTTAAGTACTTTACTTTTTTGTGTGTTTTTCTGGTACCAATGGATATTATAATGAATTGTCAATTTTATCTAAATAAATATACACAGCGGATTGATGATTTTTCTAGTTTATGTTTTTAAAGAACTTGGGACTTTGCTTCCCAATAAAGTTTTGTGGTCTGAAAATGACTTGTAGAATTACTGTTTTAGGTAAAAGTGGGTACAGGAAAGAAATTGGAAATATTAGATATATACATACGCATTGTATTCACATGGGTTACAAAAGAAGCCCATGCAGACAATAGGATTCAATACTGATAAATAATATTTAGTGTTTATTATATCATGGTAAAAGTTGATGTAGTTTCCAGCAGTGTTTCCACATTTAGAGAGCAGCCTGTTCTCTGCCGTCGTCAGCCCCACTGATGCGTGTCCAGGTCTGAGGACCACACCTGCTCCTGTTCAGAGGCCCTGTTCCACTAAAGCCACTCCAGCTGTTTCCTCTTACGGACTCTGAAGATCAGAGAGTCCATCCGCACGCAGTGCTCTCAGGGTCTGCACCACCAAAATATCAACCACACCGCTTAGGTTTTTACAAATGATGTGTTGGAAATTGTGATGTTGAGTGTTAACTTCTTGACCTGCCTCTAACTGGGAGTTATCTGCATTGTGTTTTTCTTTTCTTTTCTTGACTTTGCAGCAAAGTTATCTGAAAGATTAGTCTAATCCTTCTAATAAGTTGATCTGTAAACATTCTCTAATCTAATCAAACATGTATCACCTTTTGCATGCAAAATCACTTGTGTTAGAATGACAATGAAAAGTTTTGCAGTAAATTGTTGTGCTGAATTCCTAACAAGTAGAAATAACATTGATCAAACTTTGTCGCTCTACAAAAATGCGTTCTGTTGTGGTGTTATGTGAGCAGCGGCATAATAATGTTGGAACACAAATGCAATGGCCCATCTTTTATATAACAGCAAGTCCCCAAAAGCACCAGAAAATTATGCAAAATTATAAGGTCAATGATTTGAGCTCCTCTGCACAATCACATCAGATAACGTGGCTCATCGCTCACACAGTTGTCTTCATGCATAAAAACAAATCCGTTCTGCTTCTTTGTAGTCAAATCAGGGGTCAGTCTCCTTTTATTGAATCATAATGGTGAATCATGACTCACTGATCGAGCATTTCAATAAAAGAATGAGAGGGCGCATACTGGCACTGGTTCTGTTTGACCAAGTTTGCTTCAAAGTTGTCTGTCTAAAAAAAGCCACCTTCTTCTTCTGAGAGTTCATACTTCACTGTGATTGGTTAATACCGCCTGTCACTCACTTGGAGCATGACAGTGATTAGCCAATAGGGGGAGTGAGTGATAACAGTACACTAAATAAGGCAATATCACCAAAACAGCATATGGTTGCAGAGATCAGATGGCCATTTATCTTCATTGACCAAAGCGTTCATAATAATTTTTAATAATTGATGTACATACAGTATTTAGTGCCTGACATTGTTAAACTGATTAGGGCTAAACTGTGATTAACTTAAGGCCGCCACAGACTACAGGATTTTTCAGTCTGTCTTAAACATTTTTTGAATTTGTGACAAAAAAACACACCCCAGAGATGAGGAGAATCTCATGAGACTGCAGCAGGATATGGCTACGGACCACAGGCTGCACTGTTGTGAGTGTGCCCCACATCTGCCGTTTCCTTTCCTGTCTACAGTAAAACCATTCACTTTGAGACTCTTAAGTGATCCAAACATCAGAACATTGCACTTTGAATTTAGATACTAGTCAAAACTGAGTTATTATTTGTGAAATGTGGTGCAATACTTCAGATACATGATTTTTAATGCATAGAAGGCTGGGAATAAAGTACACAAGAGGTAGAGTCACTATTGCTAATCTGCAGCTTCATCCTGATCCACACAGGATGGATGGATGGTCATGGATGTAAACTAACACACACGAAAAACTACTCTGGCCTTTTTACCTTAAAAGAGCCTCTCAAACTAGATTCACAGTGCTGTTTTATTGATTGGGTGTCATTATTTGTGGAGGACAAATTCGATGGATAATGTGAATAAGATTATGCAGTTTATATTTACAACTTTAGGAGAGGTGAATAATCATTATTTTCTCTATTTCCTGTATGTTGCGCCTTTGTGTTCTTCACTCCGTCTGTCACAAACGTTCTGTTTTATTGGCTGTTTCCGTAGTGTTGCTGGTGTTTGCTGCGTATGATCTAAATGTTTCTTGATGCGAAATCTGTGGATGTGTTGCAGATGGTAGTGTGTCTTGGTCCCTTGCATATGATTTATTAGGTTACTTTATGAACCAATTGAAAACAATGGCTTATTAAGCACCAAATGCTGGACCATGTGTTGTGTTTCCTTCATTATTTTTTGCACAGTAACAAAAATAAGCGAAACATTGCATCTGGTTGTGCCCAAAAACTCTGTCGAGGGATCGTGGTGACTGGGGCTGCTGCCGTCTGGTGTCAATATTTAACCACAGCCTGTATGTGTGTGTGTATGTGTGTGTATGTGTGTGTGTATGTGTGTGTATGTGTGTGTGTGCTTATTACAGACGAATGAATGATACAGCAGCATGTGGCACAGCGGAGGAACTGGCACTGTGTTCATTAAGGGATGTTACAAGAGAAAAGAAACTGTTTCATTACTGGTGGTGACCAATATCCAGTAACAATATGTGACAAAATAAGGGCTGTTTGAAATTGGTTTCACGTGAAACATTCATGGTCCATATGGTTGTTGATTATGTCCTGTCGTGCCTCACGTCTCCATCACTAATCGCATCCTTTGTAGTGTTGTCACAAACATTTCAGACTTGATAATAGGTGATAATGATCATAAAATCACTATTTTAGATTGTAGAATGTCATTTTTTACATTAAATAATAGATCACTGAAGATATTCTAACACTGTTCAGGAAAAGTTTTTTGTTTCTTTGTTTTTTCAGTTCATGTGATTTTTTTTTAGTTCAGTTGCTCAAATGAGTTTCTGGTTTTATAGTTGTTTTAGTATAGATAAGTATCGGATTTTCGATATTTTTGATTTGCTTTGTTTATTGCTGCCTTGAACCCGCAGATACATGCTTCCTTCATGATTTATTCTTAACACCGCCTTTCTTATTCTAATTCTGTGTTCATTCATTCACATTCACAGTGTTACAACATTACATACATTACATTACATTATACATTGCACTTTTAACTTGTAAATATTTATTGTATTTTATATTTTTATATTGTACAGTTGTTTTGGGTTTGTGTTGTCTCCCCTTCCCAGGATACAGATGGAAATTAGCTCTGAGCTACAATCTGGTACAAACATCTCTGCCATTGTGCTTAATGTAATTGTACACTGTCCTAATAAACAAATAAATAAATAAATTCATGCACCTGTGTAACATCAAAGATTAAAAATATTATATTTGTCCATTACTATTTTCCAAAAGTCATTATTTTGCATGTTGTGAGGTTCAGTTTGATCATCACCTCTAATATTTGTGGTGGTTCTGGGGATATAAAAAGTAGTGTGTCAGAATATCTGCAGTGTAATTTAAAATCCAATACAGGATCCT
>KN505313.1:11549-22704 GCA_000787155.1 Scartelaos histophorus
GTGCGCGCAGTGAGACTTCTCTGTGGAAATAGACTTCTCATGAGAACACAGTTTAGGTATAGTCTAGATACATGTGGACATTTTAGAAAGGCTGTTAATGGGTTTTCTTGTTTATTGTTAATTTAGATGGAGTAGTTATGAGCTGTTTTTAAATATATTGTGGTGCGCTTGTATTAGTTTGATTCAGTTTGGTTTAATTTGAGCGCAGTGTAGTCCTCATGTAGATTTTGTTGTAGTTCTCTTGATGTGATCCTTGTGTAGTCCAGGTTTAGCTCCAGATTTTGTTCCAGGCGAGTAGCAAATTTGATGTGTTGTATTCGCGTGTTGGAACGCTCTAGTACAAGTTCAGAGTACAAACCCCAGCCACAAGGGGTCAGTAAAGTAACAAAGTAGGTTTAATTGTTATTTTGTAAATGTATTTTACGTTAGACCTTCTCTTAGGGGTTGGATGAGACACAATTCCCACAAGATTGGATCCGAGAGAGATTTGCAATAAATAAATCGTCCAATCCACTTTACTATTTTGATCTAAGACTTTTTTTTCTATTTATTCTCTTTCTCGGCACTCGTTTTTTTTGACTGTACGATGAGAATGAAGCCATTAAAGGTTGAATTAATAACTTGTGTGGCTATTTAGTTATTTTAATATTGCACATTTAGAATACTTTTTGTGGTTTTGTGGCTCTTTAGTTTTTGTGTAAATGGCATAAATTAGTTACAGTATTATATTTATCATCTATATTTACTTCAGCAATATATGGAGGCAAAGTCCAGTCCAAATGGAAGATCCTTACCATGTCTAGTTTATGTCTTGTCTCCAGTTTGAGTCTATTGAATGCTGAGTCAAACATAAAATAATTCTAGTTTGCATTCAGTATATAGTAAAACAGCGGGTTAAATTCCTTACCCTAAAAGCAAGGGCCTGCCCATACCCTCGTGCATACATACTTGTTTATATATTTCCATGCAGTACCACTCTATTCTGTGTAGATGCGTCTTGACAGTGTGGCGAACAGGGGGTGCAAGGGTCAGCCTCTCATGTAAAGCTTTACTGACATTGTTTGCATTAACTGCGAAAATCTTTTGACACATATTGTAGCACATACATTTCACTGTAGCACCAAGTCAGCTCCAGTACTATCTGCATGTGTGCGTTCTCCCACCTCGGGGAAGCATGTGAGGAAGGACATGTGAATAATACATGCACCATTGATTGTTGCTTGTAGGCTGCCTGCCATGTAAAGAGAACTAACTTTAACTTTTAATGTCTTTGGTAGCAAATTTTAACCGTAAATGAGCTTTTATACACTGTTATACTACGTAGCAAGACAAAATTGTGCCTCATTAAAAGCTCAGTGGGGTATCGCTATCAGCAAATTTAATTTTAATGATAGCCTCGGAGAAGATTGCACTTTAAGCACCTCATAAAACCTGTTTCTATTTTAGTCATGGGATACAAACGTTACAGAGGATTTTAAGCATCATTTTGTTCCAGGTGCCGAAAATACCTTGAGCGTATTATGCGCTCAAGTAAATGGAGTACATAGTTGGACATAGATTACGCTACAATTATAATACTGAAGCGCAACACTAAGTAAAAGGAAAACCTCAAAGATGAATGTTGGAATGTAAAAGTACAGTCAGTAAATGCTTTGTTGGGACTTTTTAAGTGAAGTTATTTCCTTTGTACGTTTTGGAATTTCTTTTGGACCATGTACAGATGCCAAGATTATTTTATTTATCAACAATTGTAATTTTTCAGATCACAATATAATCATTAGAACTAAAAGTGTGGATTATAGTAAAAATTTTCAATTATAATCCAAGAAATTAAACCTAAATTTAAATGTGCTCTATATGTCAGTGCCACATACATCACAAATTATTTCTGTATCATATTTTTAAGCAAGTGTGATTTTATAGTCATATACTATAAGGGATGGGTAATTTACTGGACAATGGAAATGAAAGTGGAGTATCATAAAGCTGACATTTTGAGCCACAAAAACTATTCTAAATGTTAAATACTGTTACAAAATCATCAGCTGCAATAAATAAATGAATGTGAATGAGAATGAGACACTTTATTACTAATAATGAGTAATTTAATACCTGTAATGAGACATAGATGTTAGTAATTCAACTTTTTACGTCTTAATTCTCATCATTTAGTCAAAAAAAAAGTCCCAGTGGTCAAATGAAAAGAGAAAATGTAAATAATGATCCCAGATATAATTGTTTTCATTGCATCATGTATTTAAAGCTTAGTCGATTTAGTATTTATAGTGACAAGCCTAGTTTCTTCTCACAATTATCATAACACACTTTTAGGTGGTGAAGGATATTGCAACATCCTTAAGCACCTAAAAGTACTTAAGTAAATTCACGGGATAAAAGTATCAAGCTACTAATCGCAGGCTTCTCTTTAATTGCATGCACCTCCGTTCCCAGACGTGTCTCTAGCTGGAGAAGGTCGGACCTGCCCGGCCACATTTGCAGCTGATTATTCCATGCAGAACTGGCCCAGGTACATGCCTCTGAGTGATTTTGTGTCTAACTCTGGCTGATAGACGGCTGCTGTCAGTGTGATGCCTTGAGCTCTTATGGGTCTTAACTGAATCCTACTCCTGCCACTACAGCCCGAGCATCGTTCTACACACATAAGCAGTGAAAAACATACATTACAGCCGGCGTGTCCCTTACACTCGCTCTCTCTCTCTCTCTTTTCTCTCCCCGTCGCTGTCTGTCTCTTTATATATATATATGTCTCTCTCTCCCCGTTATTTCCCTTTCTCCTTGTCTGTCCCTCTACCTCTCACTGTCTGTTTCTCCTTCTCTCTCCCTCTTTTTCTCTCTCCTCCTGCCAAGTAAGCTCTCAGCTCTATATGCAGTCAGACCAGCAGTGGCATGTTTAGTTAATGTGCACAGGAACATTGCCAGAGCTTCAAGAATGCTGAATCCTGGCGGTAAATGAGGTGTAATCGTGATGGAGGATTCATGTGGTAGCAGGTTGTCTTTTTCATTTAAATATACTTCCTCTCAGCTGGGGAAGGAAAAGTCAGGTGTAGGAAAGTCACAGTATCAGACTTTTTGTGTTTCAGAAGAAATATTATGGTTTTATGATGATTAACAATTATTGAATCAGCAAACAACAGTTCATTTCTTATTTTTTATTTATTCACACAAATTAATGGGACATATATATTGGAACATGTTTCACCAGAAAGGAAAATTGTTCAAAGCATTACAGTTTTTTTTTTTTAATTTTTGAGTATAGATGGAATTAAAACAAAAATTAAATGAATTTGCTTCTGAAATTCTCTTATTACCATTATATTGCAACCTGAGTAATGTTGCCCTCGCTTTTCACAAATCATAAATATAAACTTGTGTTATTGCTCTTGTCAAGTCCAAACATGAAGCGGGTTATAGTGTTCTCAAAAACACTAGCTACACTTCTCCTTAAAACATTTGCATCCATTTGAGCTATTTGTGGAAGATCACTCAAAATAATGAAGAGGAAGCATAAGCCAGACGCACTAGGAAGTTGGCTGAGATGACCCGAACCTGAAAGAAAAATGAGAAAGAGAAATAAGTTCCAATATTAAATCCACAGCTTTTTGTCTCCTTGTGGTTTTCTTTTTTGTAGACAGCAGGAGTCGGTGCATTAGTAAAGCTCTGGTAAATTGGCTCTTCTCTCCATGAGTCTCAAGGGTCTGTCTGATATTTGTGCTCCACTTTCGCTAACCCCTTTTCCTGCTCTGCCTCTCAATCCTCTGATGATTCTTTCTCTCTTCCTCTCACTCAAATATAAACACATTAAAAATAGAGACAAGTTTTCCCTCGCTTCTCTCATTTTCATTAGCAGTGTTGTGTATATCCCCCTCGCTGGCTCCTCTTGACAGTTGACCCTGGCAGACATGGTCATGGTGAAGGAAGCTCATGGTGATGTTTGTGTGGTCCTGTGCTGTCTCTGTTCTCTGTGTGGCCCATGGCTGTAACTGCCAAAACAAACTTAAGAAGTACAGGAATAATACTTGACTAAGGCAAACTAACCTCCACCAGGACTGCATGTATGAGCATGTTCATGCTTATATGAACCAAGTTTCACGTTTAGAGTTTTGTTCTATCTAGAATTCTCTTCATAGTTTTTTTTGTTTTTTGTTTTTTTTTTTAATATTGGATTAATATTTGTGTTTTTATACATCAAAATAGTATGGAGATTTGTAAACTCTCCTTTTGAATTCAAATGGGGAAAACTGCTGTACAATGCCTGTTTACTATTATGCAGTGGTCCTCAGAAATAATCTGTGTTAGAAATATACTGAAGTTAGAAATTGACTTTGGACCACTTCCAACTTGGTGATATTTCTCAGGAATGGGACCACAGTGACATTAAAAAACTCTGAAAACAGAATTTTCATAAAAGCAAGCATTAAAGGATGATATGAATACAGAATCCGAACATTTGAGGAGGTGACATGAATGACGAGCTTATTCAGTACTTTCACAATTTAATTAGAACTCAGAGAGTTGTTTACACAAACGTCTTTAGACCTTTAATCAATTAGATTGTAATTTATAATAATAAGGATAAGAAGGTCTAAGGATGAATATACAAATATTTAAAATATACATGTAACTGCATGATATATAATGTTTAATAAAATATACTGTATTCACTGACACTAGTGCAAGAAGGAAATATTTGGCATTTTGATCTACAAATCACAGTGGTTTGCACTTTCCTAAAAGTCACAGAATTTGTGATGTGTAAAATGACCTCATGGTGACTCCATCTCTTCTCACTCACGTCTTTGTTCAGAGCTGGGCCTGACAACACACAGCTTTGTGCTTCTGTCCCCACAGTTAAACTGTGCATATGCTGCGAATATAAAGTGTCTGACTTATGAAGTATGATTGTGGCTCTATGGGGCTGGTGTGATTCTGATGAGAAGATGAACTGGATAATGTGCTCTCACTGTGAGCAGAGATGGATTTGAGCCTGACAGGAGAGAGTGCAGCCAGTGAAACAGTGGCAGGCGGTCAGTAGAGTCAGGTGGGCTGAGAAATCAATCAGAGAGGCAGGGTGGGCTCTGACAGGCTGCTCCATGCATGGGCAGAGGACTACAGAGGAGGGAGAGAAGGGCCAGTGGGAATCACAGTCTGGACCTGTGATGAGCTGGAGAAGATGTGAGGCCATGAGCATCTAATATAGATTAAAATAAAACATAGGCTGTCCTGCTTTGACAAGAGCATTTGTTGTGATGGCTTATACAGAAATATAAAGTACTGACTTTTCATGTCCAGTCAGTTCTAAACAAATGTACAGGTGTATTTATTAACTGTTGAATATATTACATTTTATTTAATATACAGTAATCATTAGCTTTTATATGTTTAAAGGTGCACTGTGTAACTTTTCTGGTGGAAGGTTCTACCACCTGCATGTCTCCAGAGATGTTATTGCTTTACCTGGAATGTGCCATGATATAAAACATATCCAGCATTTGTTTATTACGGGTGTTTCTATGGCTCAAAAAATACAATAATTCTTTTTTGAATGAGGGCAAATCTCCACAGATCTGAGCTGTAAAGTAGCGTAGCTTAATCTGTGTTATGGAACAATCTATAGAAAACGCAATAACATTTCCATGGAGGTAAGCAGATGGCAGATCCTCCACTATAAATGTTACACGGTGCACCTTTAAGATGATGATTTGCCACATAAATTGCCAGTCTCCTTTATAAAGCTGAAGTGCTCACCACAGCAGCCTGTCGTACACATACACACAGGAGATATTCTGTAGCATGTCTCGATGCCTCTAGCCTGACTCGTTTTTAAAAAGTCATCAGGTGATTTATTGCTGAAACAAGTATTCTGCCCCAACATGAGAAAGCGGGACACGCAATCAGGAGAATATGAATAATAATCACTGAGATTATGAAACCTCCTTAAACTAAACATACTTAGTACTTAACAGGCAATGGCCATAGCCTGTTTGTCGGGTAACAGGTGCATGCCAAAGAATAACATGATTATTATGTATTAAAGTTCCTACATTTGCTCCTCTGATTATTCATTCTTATATAAGGCCTAGTTAGTATATCTGCTGGAATCTCGTTGTGTACCTGCATTTATATTCCCCCTCTGCTCTTTTATCTCTGTCTCTAATCAAGGATCAGGGGCCCAGGAGAACGGGGCATAATGAGATTAGGCCTGTGCATGTACACAGTCCAATTTACACGAGGCGAGTGTGTTTCTCTGTCTGACCCACATCTCTCTCCATCCCTCCTCCGTCTTGGCTTTTTCAGTCTGTAGTCCTGCGGGCGGTTTGTGATTCACAGGATTACTTATACTGTTGGACTTTATGTGATACAGAGATAATTCAACATCCACAAATTTGTGATTGTGAGTTTGAGCAAATTATTTAGTACTTGTACTATTAGTTAAGAAATGTGTTTTTACATAGTTATAATAAAGCCTTAGGTATATATAGCACTGTTATCAAATCAGATTATGGTTTCTATTCATAATTCATTCACACCAAATTCCAGAGGTGGTGATATTGTTTCTGCGACTGCCCTGGGGTAGACTGACACAAGTGAGGAAACCATTCTGTGCAACGACCGCTCCCAATTGTTTAGTAAAATGGCTCTATATTCTTGCACATTTGAAACTGTTTTGTTTATGATGCTGTTACGTGCTGTATAAATAAAGTAGACTGGATTGGATTTGGGTATAAAATGTATGGTTGATAGTGAGACACTATTTAATTTACTTTTCCACTTGAGAATTCAAATTATTTTTTATTTAGTTCGATCGTCCCTTGATAATGATCATGTCATTTTGTAGTGGTGCCCAAGTATAACGCCCACTGCCCCAGTGACATTAAAGAATGGGTCAAATGTAGAGGACACACATCAGGCCTCTGACATATGTGACAATAAAGTGTATCTTTTTATCTTTTTATCTGTGTTGCCATAATCAGATGGTTTTTACATGTGACCTAGTCTAGTCTACTATATAGTCTGCTTGGTGTGGAACTAGATTGTGAGTGAGGGATGTCAAATGTATATTCTCAAATGCAGAGAATATACATTCTCACACCTCACACCACCAATTACAAAAGGTTTTTGCACTTGGGAAATTGAATGATCACTGCTTAGAGAGGCCCTCCTATTGATCCAGTTTGGAGGTGATTAAATGAGTCAGCCTGTTCAAATTTCCTATAATCCTAAATTATTGTTCCCTGTGGAGACACTAATTTGGTCTAATATTGTATTATAGTTCAACCCAAAAGGCAAAGTAGACATCAATAGTCAGATTGGGCTGTGCATCCATAACATAATCAGCTCTGTGGGAGCCATAAAAATGAATGGATTAGGTCTATTTGTCCCACTTGGCTAGTATTTAAAATGGGATATGGCACTAGAAGGAATTAATCTGTGATACAGAGGCCTAAAGTCTATTTAAAACACAAAGTCACTCCACCAAACAGTGAATCATTAAAGCCAACAGCAATGTGCAGATTGATCTTACGGTTTGTCACTTGACAAGCACATCTCCATAGGCAGAGTGTGACATAGAGAAACTGAAGATTAAAGTGAATTTGACTGGAAATCTGAATTTACAATTGCCATGTCAATGTGAAGGGCTATTAGTACTGAAAAATGCATTACGCTTGATACATGTAATACAAAAAATGAATACTGGCAGTGTATTAGTGGTGCACATAGTGGTTGTGGGTCCAATTCTCAGTTGTGGCATTTGTTTACTGTCCCTAACCCCGTGCTTCTCCCCACGTTGTTTGGTGGCTCTTCTGTCCTCCTGCAGGGCCAAAGCTGTAAAATTCAATGTGATAGAAACATTTTTCTGTGGTGATGGTTATTACACACTTCACATGGATTCTAACGTGGGCTAGTTTTCTTGTCTCCTCCACATCTTTTGCCTGAGCCGTGGCCCCTGGTGAAGGCATAGATTTTTAGTGTGGCACTGTGCGGTCTGCCTGCACATCGTCTCCAGGTGAAAGCTTCTCAAGAAAGCTGCAGTTTTTAGTTATGTTTAGTTTTCAGTCTCAACTTTAGCAAGAAGATTTTGTGCTCTCTCAATAAAAAGTTCAAAACAGTATATAATAACTCTGTTGATGTGGCTTGCAAGCCGATATGAAATGTCCCTTTGGCCAGTGCACTCAGGCTGAGGTGAGCATGCAGTGCATTTATATATCGATTTTATATCAAAGAGGTGTGCATGGTGATTGTGGTCAAGCGGCGGATTTAAGCCTTAAGCACTTGAGGGTCAACGAGGGTATCTGAAAAGGGGAAATCTTTCAGTTCATGATAGCTGGTTGAATGCATAATGGGTCATTTGCACCAAAACACCCATCACCAGAGATAGGTAAGTAGTGCGTAGTACTTCACCTTCACCTTGGATTATTGTCTTTGAAGAAGTTCTCATCCAGGTCTTTTAGTTTGTTTTTCAATTTTCAGTTCTCTTCCTGCAGGTGCATGTTTTCCTTGAGTGTGAGGAAACACATCTCTTGCCTCTCCATCACTGTCCTGACTGCTGTGCTTTGCCCTGCTTCATTCTCACCCTCAAGTGTGTACTTGATGCTATAAAAAGAAATATATCATTACAGATCAGTCAGATAGAGTCAAAATATCACTGAGATGAGTTATCACACAGACAAAAGTGGTATAGCTTTTGAGTAGAATAATAAGGAAAGTAGCACTAATAATTTTACCTTCATGGATTTATCATCATTCATCATTCATCATTCTCCTCTATCTCCGGTCTGGAGTTAGGAGGAAGTGCCAGTAAGAGTTTGCACTGGTTCTCCCGCACTCCCACTGGTCAAACCTCACTGTGTTACCAGCTTTAACATCCATATGACTAAAGTGAAGAGAAGGTGCCCAGTCAGGGTCACACTCCAACATTGCATTAGCTGGTTTTCCTGAAATCAAAAACGAAACATCAACCTACCAATTGATAACATATCTACAGACATCAATAATGCTGTCAAACTGCTTTGATCTCTGTACAGTGGCTATCCATACCATCCACTGCTACTGTGTGACTTCCAAAACATGGCTTGAGCTGTTCTTTTCAATCCGGGAAGACGAAAACAGCCAATTTGTTTGCCTGCCAAAGTCTGTGACTGTTAGCCAAACGATTATGGAAGTTGATTACACAACAACTTCTTGCCATTGTCTCTTTTTAACCTTACACTAGATCGAGTAGATCGAGTACAGTTTGTTTATACAGCCTCTCTCTTGCCACTTCTACCCACAATTCTTTTGCGTTTTAACTACGGAAGTGACGTCACATTTTTAATTTCTATAAATAATTTTGGAGGAGAGCTCTTTTACATTTCTCCTAGTTGTAGACTAAAACTCACAAAGTCACACCGACAACATCTGACTAAATATTGAGGTAGGATAGTATCACAACAGCTACTTCTTATCTTACCTGTAGTATCACATGACTTGTAAGACTGATAAATGCACATACTTTCAATGGCACTATAAATAACTGTGTTTGCTGATGTTATCCATTACATCACATTAGTAATTAGCCTGCTGGATTACTGTATATCCCTGTTCTCGTCTCTCTGGTGATCGCTGAGCTGAAAGTGTACATCTTGTGTTTAGAGGAGAACAAAGGACTCTGTCTTTTGCGGTGAGTGCGTTCCCAATCACTTGATGCTGCAGCAGTCCACAGACAGACTAGAGCTGTACAATACGTCCCTGATGAGATGTGGGCTGTGAGGAAGAGAGGAGCAGATGCACTTCCTGGCTGCCAGTGGATAACACTTTCACATACCCACACATTATTTCCATTATATTGTATAGTCTCATCATTTTGCTCTGTGGCTAACCGTTTTGTTCTCTGGTCAAGCTGGTGGCAGGAGGGAAGCCGGATGTAATGTGACCCAAGCCTGAGCTACAGTATCACAACACTGAGGTCAGGTCTCCACTGACTCTATTTACTGTGCACACAAACACAGCACTGCCACTGCTGCGCTTAATGCTGTTGCACACATTTTTATAAATACATAAAAAATACATTTTGGCACATTTTGGTTGAATAACTTAATCTTGTAATGTAATATGACATTCAAATACATAAAGTTCTTCAATACATATGTCTCTCCAGTTTTGCTCATCTTTCAAAATTTTGCATATTAATATATTCATTTCTTTAAGGTTATTTGTTCATCTTTTACACTGTTAAAAGATTATAAAAGATTAGTGCCAGTCTCTTGTTCAGTCGTCCACCACTGATGGAAGCCTAAAGCTAAATCTTGTGCTGTCCGCCTACCACTCTCTCAAGTTCCATGGATATTAAAATTGTACACTGAAGTGGTATTGAAAAGTTAACCAAGCACGGTAGATTTGATGTTACTTTATTTGGTTATTTTAAAAGGTAAGAGAAAAAAAGCAGGAGCCAGGTTTCTTTGGGCTTGTGTTGACAGAGCACACCTGCGGGTAGGACCACACCCGGCCCTCCCTGTTTACTTGGAGCAGACTATTATTTCTAATTAATAGTTTAAGATCATAACATGATAAGTTGCTGAAATTGCAGCAAATATTTTACTTGGACGGTTCACTTACCTCAACTGGCTCGAGGTTTGATGTTACTGGAGATTTGGGTCATGTGATGATTGGCTTTTTTATATAATCATGAATCCCTAGCAGCCGGTTTCAATGGCATATTATAAGTGTGGTTGTGACCCAGACATTCTCAGAGGCAACAGCGTGTAGTTCTTCAAAGTGCTCTTTGAAACTGGCTCCTTGGAGCTGTGATGTGTTTGCTGAAATGTCAAATGCACATTACATTGACTGTCTGGTTTGTGGTCTTTGGTCTGGGCTGATGCAAATGCTTTCACAACCACATCTACATCAACAACTCCATATTTCTCCAAGATCCGGTTCAATGCTTTGGGAGGAAGATGAAGACCGACTCCCATGGTAATGTCACAAAAAGGGGCAGCCCTAAAACAACGAGAGAGAGAGAGAGAGTTCTTTTGATAATAAAATGTTGACAGCACTGTCAATAATGGTGTACACACACACATATATATATAGAGTATATATATATTTATAGAGAGAGAGAGACACAGAGAGCATATAGATATAGATAGATCGATATAGA
>JACN01124334.1:0-12530 GCA_000787155.1 Scartelaos histophorus
CACGACAGATTGCATTGACTTTTAGGACTCATGAAGCCTTTTCTGACACCACAGAAGTGAAATAAAACAGAAACAAGGAAGGTAAATGCAACAGTATTTCCAGTGATGTTTGGATATTAGAAAAAAACGCTTTAATCGGGACTTGAACCCAAAACCTCTATTCAATGAAGTGCGACAGACACTTACTCTAGAGCTCGCTTTGACTTTTAGGATTCATAAAGCTTTTTCCGAGCATGCAGAAGTGAAAAAACCCCAGAGACAAAGATGGCAAATGCAACAGTATGTGCAGTAATGTTTGTATATTGGAAGAATGTCTTAATCAGGACTTGAACCCACAACCTCCATTCAATGAAGTACACAGTATAATCACAACAGATACTTAATCTAAAGTTTGCACTGACTTTTAGGGTTTATAAAGCCTTTTCTGACCCCACAGAAGTGAAATAAAACAGAAACAAGGAAGGTAAATGCAACAGTATTTGCAGTGATTTTTGGATATTGGAAGAACGTCTTAATCGGGACTTGAACCCAAAACCTCTATTCAATGAAGTGCGACAGACACTTACTCTAGAGCTCGCTTTGACTTTTAGGATTCATGAAGCCTTTTCCGAGCGCGCAGAAGTGAAAAAACCCCGGAGACAGAGACGGTGCGGCCATAAGACTCTGCAATGGCCTCAGAAATGAATGTCAGCCCATTGATCCGGCCATTTAAAGAAATGACCCTCCAACTGCAGCATACAAATCAGTCTAATGTGTCTTAAATCTGCCTCCGTGGGCCGCCTTTGCCCAAAATGTGTCTGCTTTTGGATACTCAGGAAATACTAATTCAACGTTATTCAATTCCACTCACATCAGACACAGGCTAAGTTGATTTGTGAGCAGAGAGTGACACGTTTTAGGGACATCAGATACTTTTTTGTGTGTACTAAGAGCTGCAATTACTTTCACTTTTCACCACAAAGAAAGTTTTATAAAAGAAAACATTTCAGAGGCGTTCTTCATAATCCATAAATCAGACGTCTTACTTTTTAAAGTCGTTATTGCCACATATCAGAGACAAAACTTCTAACTTTTACTATTATTATTTAGTACTTTTATTATAGCTTTTATGTGGATGTGTTTTTGTTGTATTTTGGATATTTATCGGCGCTAAAGCAATTGAATAATTTCCGTAAGTACCAATAAAATATTCCGATTCTGAGTAAGTGGGGTTTAAATATTGCAGAGGGACAGTCTTGTAGTGTCAAACTTATTCACTAAAGTATTGTAAACTAAAATAAATCACTAAAGTATATCAACATTTGGACGCTAAAACGTTTGAAAAAATGCTAATAATAGCGAGTAAAAGTATATGTACTACGTGAATGGAGCGGGTTAATAAACTTTTTTTTTTCTTCCCACTCCTTTTTGAGAAATGTGCTATTTTGTACATATATAATTACTGTAGTACGTATATAAATACTGTTTTTCTCTTGTTACAAACTTCAAATCAAATTAAATATATATGCGGGTATGTTGTTTTTAAATGACGACTGTTTTTAAATGAGTGACCTGACATACTTCCTGTTTTAATTTAATTGTTTTCAGTTTATCTATTATACGTTTAATCTGAAGTGACAGTCTTCACACCTACCTGCTCAGACACTACAGGCACTAATTAGCATTCGTGCTATAATCTGGCACAATTGCGTTTTCCATTTCTTCTGTCTTTGTTAATGGGTCCGTATTATTCTATTTTTCCGATCTACGTAATGTTTTCTCATCACAAACAGCATTTTGAGCTTTGGAAAAGGAGACAAACTAATAACGCAGTTTTTCAGACATGTGAATGCGACAAAAGATGACTTCAAATATATTTTTGTTGAGGTATCAACAGTATAAGATGGTTTAAAAGCTCACAAGAGTCAATTTTGCATGATATAGGATATTTAATGTCTGGTTATGTGCTGTCCCTGTGCAAATAAAAGTAAACCATATCATCCCTTTTAATACATGTACATATATAAAAAAAAAACAAAAGTGGTCCTAACATGCAGCCTTGGGGTACACCTGCTCTAAAGTACCAAAAAGTGATCAGATTGAATATAAAATTGTCAAACTACTAGTATTGAGATGTATTGCTTACAGTACAGCAGCATAAAACACTGACAAATGACTTTCTGCTCGGTTTTAAGTTCATGAAAACTGAAGCAATCAACCATCAGAATAAACCCGGCTGCCTTTTCCAAACCACTGCTGCACATAGGACGACTGCCAATTAATTCACAATGAAGACAGGAATAATGCAGTAGATTTATCTTCTTCTCCATGCGTAATGAGTGCATTTTCTCACTTCCTGAAAGAGGCAGGGATTACCGTGGCAACAAGCTCAAGCTCATCAAACTACAAGACGACATGTCAGCTCGACCTGCGCCCACTGATCCATAATTAGTTTGGTATTTAGCAAAAATAAATAATTACACCGCCAATAATACTTCAGTTGGGAAAGTTCTTCATCAGTATAATTAAAAGTACAAATGTCGTTTTGACTTAGTGAATAGATTTTGTAGATGTATCATTTTCAAAATGTAAGATCCAAAAAGCAGAACTTGATTTTTTTTTTTTTTTTTGACGACAATAGTATGAATGAAATTACTTTTCTGTCGGTAAGAGTTTCAAAAGTATAATCAAATGTGACATTCTATATTCTAAATAAGGCTGCTTTACAAAACTCACATACATTTTTAAAGTCTGGTCACCGTCTCATCTGCTGTGTCAATCAGGGTTTTTTTTGTTTTTTTTGTTTTTTTATTGACAAATCATTTAGAACTAAATCAAACTTCTTTAACCACATATGAACAGTTTAGCTCTTCACTCAATCATTCTGCAGGGGTTCACTTTTTTCCATCTACTTATTGGTATGAAAATGCACCAAGAACCACCTGTTGATTGTCTCTATAAAATTCAGAACTTTAAATCATGTATAAAACCAAATTTAGATGAAAGTTTAATTTCTCTCAGTACTGGTGCACTTATTTCCATTACTACTATTTCCATTAATACATATTTGGGATTTTATGTCAAAGAAATGAATATTCACATCAGTGTTAAGATAAGTTAAGATATGATAAGATTTGCCTTCATTAGTGGGGAAATATCAGTGTTGCAACGTACAGTTCAAGAAAAGCAGGAAAATGGAAACACGCAATAAAACAAGATATAAATAATGGCTTAAAAATATTTTAAGAATAGAAAAAAAATCATAAAAATAGACTATTATGTACAATAAAAGTAACAGTGCAGCATAGGAACAGAATAAATCTCAGTAAAGTAACTTCAGTTTATTATAATGTTATTTACAGTAATGTGACTATGTTTATGTACAGTAGCATTAGGATAAATATCAGTAGAGTGACTTAAGTGAATTATATCAGAGATGTTCTACATGGTTTTCAGTATTGCACATAGACATAGTTGAATGACACATGTTCAGTGTTAACTGTGTTATCACAGTAACTCCACTTCGACAACCACTGCACGATGTTATTTAATTCTTCATGTACTTATTTTTTTCCCTTATTCGTAGCCATGTTTGTTTTGATACAAATGTTTATGATTGGCTAATCCACCTGCCAATCCCGCCCACTCAAGTATTGGATAAAAGTTTAGTATTTGCATTCCAGGGAACTGCCTCAAGAGCATCGTATGTAGCTCAAAAAATGAAATGTTGCAGACGTACAGTAGTGAAAGTAGTATCTAATAATAATGTATATGTTTTAATGTCATATTCACATCTATGTTTTTATGCAATGCCGTGTGATGTTTTTTTTAATGTTTTCCCTTTAATAACTCCCTCTGTGACAAATAAAAGTAGTTAAACATGGAACATTTCAAATGCCGAGTTATCAATATTTTTTAATAACTGAATAAACCCACTGAAGCTAAATTGGTTTTCAGAAGAAGAGCAAATAACTGAGCTTTTGTGCCATTATTATTCTTTCTTACTCACCCCCCATGCTTCCTTCTGCACTTGACCCTTTCAGATTGAGCAGTAACCTTCAAAACAATCCCGCTGACAGGATGTTGATCAGGAAGTCAAGCCTCCACAGCCTGAATGCTCTTCTTTAGTCCTGACAGTTCTAGTCCCCGTTCCCGCCTCGCTCCGACACCGGCCAAGCCTCATTACACTGCGTTCCCAGGCCCCTCATTTAGGCGCTAATTAGGAGAGCTGATGGTTCTGTAGGAGGACCTGGTCAAACTCCAAGTGGCTGCGAGCTAAGACGTCCGTGCCACAGCAGAAAGTCATTACGGGTTGTTTTTGATGCGAGCGGGATTGGCGTCATTCACCTTCAAAGTGCACTGTTTGACCAGGCTGTCCGGAGTGACTGATGGCTGCGTCCGGGATCCAGAGCCGAGCGGGTGTACAGGAGTAGCTCAGTCTGTCACTACGGGCTTGTGTATGCAGGGTCTGTTAGTATTTTGGGTTTAATCCATCTACCTTCTCCTCGCTGACAACCCCCCTGTCTCTATATGCTCCGTCTCTCCTATCACTGCCCTTTAAAGCCGCCGCAGCACTGACAGTGAAGTTAATAGTTTGAAGGAGTATTCAACAAATGCAGTGGACTTCATCGGGATCAGACTTTCAGGGTAAATGCTCAGATTTTTATGGTTTTTTTCCACTCTCAAAAGCTCTTTACATCATTCAGTCATCACACACATTCATACACCGGCATGTGTGTGATGACTGAATGAGAGTGTCTTGAGTGTCTTGCCCAAGGACATTCAATCATCACACATTCATACACGGGCATACGCGGAAAGTGCATTTGCCGTGGGAGCCAGAAATGCACCGCCGACCTGCTGTCAGTGGATCTGGCTACATTATCTGGTTTGAGAGGGATTTGAACCGCCAACCTTCAGATAACAAGACAAATTTGCCCCTTTCAGTAATTTAATTTGGAATAAAAAATTAATCACGCTTTAAAAAGACCACGTACACACTTTATTCCTAATGATTATTTTGTATTAAAATTATTCTGAATTAAACTCAATTCCTAAGAAATGTGGGTGGTTTATTCGAATTTAAAAGCCGATTTATTTAATAATTTAATTCTGATCTATTTAAATTTGAATTGAAATGATGGACAAATCAAGCCACTTTTGTCCATATCACTCAACAAATGTAAATCTAGTGTTGTTTCTCTACTTAGCCAGAAAAAATAATAAATAAAAGATAACTACTGTAAATAAAGATGCACTGTGGAACTTTCTTGGCGGTACCTGCCCTTTGCTTGTCTCCATGGAAATGTGATAGCTTTGCCTTAAATATTCCACAGTGTGGCATTAAACATATCTGTCTTTGCATTCATTCAGATCCCTTGTAGCACTTTTCCACGGAGGCGGTTCCAGTGCTGGTTCAGAGCCAGAGCCAGAACCAGTTCTTGGTTTTTCCACACAGATAAACGTGGCTCTGGAACTGGAAAACAGGTTCCAACTCAGCACCACCTCATCACTGGGCCAGAAACTAGAATCGGTGCTCAGGCCGGGGTTATAGTGACGCACTGAGCAACGAAATTTAGACATTTTGGCCACCATTTTTAAATGACCAAGTAGGCTAAAAGTTTATTCTATAATTCAGTCATTTCAACTAAGTTCGTTCACTGTTGCTGCTCAGCTATTCGCTCATTATTGACATCGCTAGAGCTAGCAAGTTAGAAAAGAACAAAGAGTTCGCAAGTTAGAAGAGAAAAAAACAAACATGTAAAACTTTTCTTCGGGAACACAACCTTTGCTGATGCTGAGTGTTTGGATTGACAAGAACATTTGTAAAATTAATATCAGCAGCACAGGTGTGTAGAAATAGTCCTACATTGCTGTTTTTATTGGAGCCATGACAGTTGACATCTGTTGTGACGCTAGGACAACGAGCTGGTGGAAAAACGGTTCTTGGATAATGGGCAGGAAGCACCAGCACCGAACTGGAACCAGCACCGATTCAGAACCAGCACCAACCCAGAAGCAGCACCTGGTTCTTTGTAGCGGAAAAGAGGTATTAGAGAACACGCATTTTGCTGTGATCGTGCTTGCATCTCCACAGATTTGACCTGCAACTCGGTCTGAGGGCTGAACCAACTCGAGATCGATAAGTTTAACGTCCCGTCACATCACCATGGAAACCAGCAGGTGTTATTTTAGACCATATCCAACACGTTCACTATTTAAATCTACTCAGTCTGATTTATTAAGTCTGAAAATGCGGTGTTACGAGGGCCTTGCAGACACAATGTTCGAATCAGCGAAGATCTTAAGAGTGTAGTTCTTGGAAAAGTTGAATTACTCTGTTTTAGTTTTGTAATTTATTCTCTGCAGGCTGTTTCCTCGCCGATGTCGGGATTATTTTGTCTCGGTTCAGTCCGACACTCGCCATGATTAGCAGATGTAGCAGCAGCTTGGGCAAGGTGCAACGTCTTTTGTCTTAAACGGATTCTTAGTAGATTCAAACGCTAAATGGCTTCCTCAAACTGACAAATGCGCTCTATTCAAAGGCTTGGACACTGCGGTCTTCTTCTGAAGGTAACACTATTCAACGCGGGGGTAGAGAAAGAAGTACGAATTTGTGGTTTCCGAGAAGGAAGGAGAATACCCAGGACGCGGAAACAAAGGTGGGCATGTAGGTTAACAACATGCATGAATGGCTCTGAAAAGGCCCGCTGGCACATTTCTCTGAGCCCCGGCAGCGTGAGGCACTCCCCGGTGGAGTCTCTGCCCGTTATGAGCTGCATCTCTCGGGGGGGAAAGAAGCGCTGACTGCGGGGGTCTGGACCTACAGGGCACTGGGGCAGATCTCCAAGCCCCAAATGTGCCACTGTCCCAGAAATGCCCATGTGTGATTGGAGGAGACAGGTTCACAATGCAAGAATACACACTCTGCGGTTTTTAAGGCGGGGGTGGGATTACGGCGCAGGATTTACAGTCAAATACGATGTGCATGACTTTGGAGAAGGTCAAATTTTTACTATAATGTATCTTTTTCTATAGCTGCAACACTGAAGACCAATTAAAGGTTGTTTTAATGACGTTTAGGGTTATTTGTTGGCAATAAAAGTAGACTAAAGGTGCATTACATAATTTGTCAGCTACTATAGGGTCCATCACCTGCTTATATCCATGGAGACGTGCCTAGAATGTTCCACAGTATGACCATAAACTGAATCTCCATGGAGACCAGCAAGCAAATTCGAGATATCCAGATATTTTTGAGCAATAAATAACACGTGGAGATGAATAAATGCAACAAAGAACCGAAGCATTGGCATCTCCATGGAGACAAACATGGCTACAGACCCCCTTCCAGAAAAGTGACACAGTGCAGCTTTAAAGTTTGGGTAGATACGATTTAAAGTGGAATTGTCTACTTGTTTTATAACTATATGCAATCGTAATCTGTGCCTGTTGAGTCCTATTAAATCCTGACTTAGTTAAGACCAGGTTAGGTCCATATATGGTCCTGGTTTAGTCTTTTTGTTTTAAATAAAGTATATTTTAGATCTTATTTTGTTGAAGAATAAAAAATGTAATGTAGGCAAGTCCTGATTTAGTTCTAGTTCAGTCCTATGACTAACTTTAGGTGAGAAATTGTGAGAAATTCGCTTTGTGTAACTTTTTTGGGTGAAGGGTCCATCATCGTCTCGTCTTTGTACCAATGTTCTGCCTGGAATGTTCCACAGTATGACATTAAACCTTACATTTACTCAATTATAGATGGTTTTATGTCTCAAAAATACCAAGAAAAACAGATATTCTGACTGAGAACATTCGGCCTCTCCACAGATCTGACCTGTTACTGTTAATTTGGTTTCCTTGAAAATCCAAAAGTTTATTCCACACTGCGACACGTTTCAGACAAAGTAATAGCATTTCCACTGACAAAAGCATTTGACTGACCTTGCAAAGTTACACAATGCATCTTTAAGTATTTTTGACCAGTCCACGCAGTTCAAATTTCTTTAAAAATATCTAGTCAGGAGTCCACCGGTTGAGACAGTCGTCGTAATCATTTAGACGGATTGCCAGCTGTTTCACTACATATCCATCGTTTTGAAAAATGGGTCTAAAATCGCCGTCTCTTTGTCCAAGTTTGGCCCGGGGTCCAGCAGTCGGACACCTTTGCTGTAGCTAAAAAGCAGCAGGCATAGAAGACAGATGCAGTGCAGTGTCCGTGGGGTCTTCTCTTGAGCCTTTTAATATTAATGAGAGATCAGAGTGGAGTTCAAACCACTCGACCGGCCGCCCGCACTGGGGACCACCACGGCGTGATGTGGGTCAGGAGCACACACACTCGCTCTCTAGCTCGGGGGGGAGAGGGGGAGGACGAGACGAAAGGGTCCTAAAATAGTCCAAATTAATCATGACTATTAGACCGGACAAGTTTGGAGACTGAAATACTTTGCTGCGCATTTTGTGATAATTAAGCTTTTCCACGTCAAAATTAAACAGACAATAACCCTACTACAGGCAAGTATTTTGAGTATAAAGTATAAATCTTGATGTACTATGCAACTTTTCTGCTGAAGTCTCCATGTCCTGCTTACTCGTCTCCATGGATTCCCTGTAATAACCCTCACCACGGCATTAAACGTGTCACTTGGGTATTTATTCAATCGCAGCTGTTTTAGACCTTAAAAATACACAGAAAAACATGGAGTTTACAGTAACCAGGCTTGCCTTTCCGTAGATCTGATCTGTGACTTCGCCTTCGCGTCATTATACCCGCTCGTCTCCATAGAGGTGGGTTCGTTTAATGCTCACTGTGGAACATTCCAGGTAAAGCAATGACTGGACTATCCACCAAGTTGCATAGTGAAGCTTTAAAGATGTGGTTGTGGAATTGTTGGAACAGAATTAAAAATGTTTGCGCTTTTATTGGGAAAAATGGTCCAAAAATGCGACGATATTTCACCATTTTAAAACTTTTAACATACAATTCACAGCTGTAGCAACGAATATAAGGCTAAACTGCTCATGCCTCGCCACAACTGCAACAAATGTGTATGTAAAACAAATGAACCCTCTGTTTAAGTGTCTTATTTCACTTGCAAGGCAGTTTCTCCAAATTGCGTATCATTTTAATGTATCTATTAAGTTCTAAGTATTGGATATTGACTGTGATAGCTCCTTCAGCAAAATAACCCCATAAAGAAATCATTACAGAGGGAATCGCCACTAATAAATTAAGCGTAACAGAAAAATGGACCTTGTCATAAGTATTGGATGAGGTGTTTTGAGAGCGCCCCCTAAAGCCAGAGCACGGAACTGAACGTTAAACATAAGTATAGAAGGTTTGATTGGAAGAAAACAACCAAATGATGGCAGAAAAGCGCACATTTGAAGAGCTTTACGCATGGCACGTACGTCGTCTCTGCGGTCCGTTGGAGGGACGTGGGTGTCTCCTTGCACCAAAAGGGCAGAGGAAGTGACTGGTTTTGGGCAGGACTGTTGCCTGTGTGCTGGAGTGACACCGCGCTGGCTGAAAATGCTCTAACGCAAAAAACAGGCAGCGACAGCCTCTCCTTTGAGCCGCACACTGGGGACGCATTGTCATAAGGAATTAGTTAGACACAGTGAAGATTCAAGCAAAGGCGCGCGGGCTACACAGCGAGGAAATTGGCTATTAGCTCGCGTTTTAAGTATAGGAGAGGGCTGGCGGGGATACAGCACTGAGTCAATGTTATTTTAGTCTAAAATTCCAACATAAATTCAGTCCAAACGTGAGATAAAACGCATGAAATGGACCACGCATTTTGGAGCAATATTCCCACACGAAAAGTCACGCACGACCAACATATTAAACCAAAAATATTCACAAAGGATACAATTATACAACAAAATCCTTGGAATTCAGCGTAACATTGCCTAAACACGGGGCTTCCCTTCGCACCATATATGAAGCGCAGTCCCTTTTCTTTTCAGGGACACTGCGAGGACACAACACCAAAAACTGACCGTACACTGCTTTAAATACAGCACTACTGAAATACTAAATAAATAAATACAAGTCTTATGTCCAATTTGCCTGTGCATAAATATAAACATAAATATAAACATCCTCCTGGAGTTTTTTTTTTTTTAATCAATCATGAAAACGTGGTTGCGCGCGTAAACAAAACCCACATGCGATGGTTATCAGGCACTCCGACAAAATCTGCCACATGTGAAAGGTGTTTTTATTAAAGCGTTGTTGTTGTTGTTTTTTTTGTGAATGAGGCGTGGCGAGACCGACTCCCATGGGAGCTGTGCCCGCTGATCGACTCCTCTCTCGGGGTACTGGTGGTAACCCAGTCCGCACCGAGCAAACGGGCACGCAGTCCGAATACAAGACTCCAAATTGACACTGCACCAAAGCTTACGACTAAATTAGGAGCATTGACAGTCATTTTCAACACGATATCATGAAAGACAAGCAATTAGGAAACCCCAGAACGACGTCAACAATATCTGACAAAGCGAAGAAAAACAGCAGCTACGTGCGTAAAGTTGAATGAAAGGTGATTCTGTGCGTATGGATGAAATGGCTAATTTGGACATTTACCTTGAGTAAGTTAGCAGTCCCCTCGCATGCCGTCAGTGGTCAGAGCGCGCTGTGAGTCCACGACATCCAGCTATCCACGAAAAGCCCCGGGATAAGTCCTAGGATAAGTCCACAAAACACATGCTTTACGCGTAAAATTGCGTGCAAGAAATTAAGAACGAAAGAGACGCCAGTTCAGGAAAAATCTGATTAGTTCCTTAAGAATGGGGAATAACAAGTGAAACCTCTTTTAGTTTAAAAATAAAGCGCTCCTTTTTTGAGAAGAAATTGGGAATCCTTGCAAATAGTTGTTCCAAATGTTGAAATGGTGTTGGAAAAGTTGTCCTCCGGGTTATTCCTCGCGTGGATCGGCACCAGGGGACACGGCGGACAGTGAAGGTTGAGGGAGCAGCGGGGAAAAAGGCAAAGCGCGTCTCGTCCACAGCTCGCGGCTCTGGAGCGTCCTCGGCTCGTGTGTGTGTCCGCGCGCAGCAACAGCCAGATTCCTTATTTGGAAAAGCACCGCGCGAGCTGCTGTCAAGAGACTCAGATGAAAGACAATGACTTCCGGCGACGTGTTTCACATTAAAACATGAAAACCGTCAGGAAAAAAAACAGTTGAGTTCATATTGACTGAGCGTGACTGCTATTTTTTTGTTTTTTTCTACGCAAAAGAAGGATCAGAGGTAATGGTTTTCTTGGACATTTTTGCACAAATCAGATGCCAAATCTTCTGCAGCCTCTATCATTATTAATGTTCACCTCACCTTGTACTGTTATGTGGTTCTTTCTTGGAAACAAACCAAATCAAAGTGTTCTATGGCTTGTAACTCCAAATTACATATTCACAACCCTGAACTGCGAAAAAAGCTTAAGCTCTATGCATTCAAATCGACCAGAAAATGACTTTAAAGTAGTGAAATGATCTCGCTGCATGGACTGATCATTTATACTTAACATGTCATCTTAAAATAAACAACCTCTAGACTAGAATTAAACAGTCTCAGAACTAGTAAGTAGATAATAAATCTGAAAACAAAATGGATAATCTGATAGAAGTTTTAAAATCTTGGCTAAATCAGAGAAATTTGCAGCGCAGGGTGAACGGAGACAAAACCTTCTCCATCATCCATCACCCACTTGTTCTTTCCTTCTTTTTCTTATTTCTTTGTGACAGGACCAGCACATATTGATGAACATTTGTTGATTAAATCCAACGTGGTCAATTTCCATCTTCAGTTTCTCGGCAGGTTGGTGTCAAATCATCTACAGGACGGGGAAAAGTACAGCAACAATCACAGAAAAACTCAAATGAAAATTGTTCATTTCAGACAATTTATTTGAATTTAAAAGTCCAAAGTTAAACCAAAAACCCCTCAACATTAAAACATGTCATTTTGTTAAAGGTGGCTGTTGGATAATCACTATTAGAGAATGTTCCAGTGTTATAAGCAAAAGAGATTTCACCCAAAATATTCATTATCAGAAATGAGTGAAGTGTCTTGGCCAAGGACACGATTTTAAAACTTATATCAGGTTTTTCATCTTGTTTTCAGATTTATTATCGACTTCCTAGTTCTTAAGTTATCTTGATGCATGGGCAGATAATTTCACCACTTTCAAATCATTTTCTGATACATTTAAGTGTTTATATCTTACATTTTGGCGACGTTTTTGCAGTGTGTTTATAAAAAGAGGATTTGAGATTTTCATCTAATTTTGTTTTCTGTAATTGTAATTTCAAGTAATTTCCCTTGTGGATCGATAAAGTTTGTCTAAGCCCAAGTCTAATTACATCGCAAATAATTTCTGTTCATTTTCATCTAATTTTTCTTATTCTAACTGTGGTATAAGAAACTTTTATTTATCAAGCAAGAAAGAGATTCATCAAAACTTGGTACACAGACATAGACAAACAGATGAATGCATTTA
Organism: Scartelaos histophorus; assembly: GCA_000787155.1. Taxonomy (NCBI): domain Eukaryota; kingdom Metazoa; phylum Chordata; class Actinopteri; order Gobiiformes; family Gobiidae; genus Scartelaos; species Scartelaos histophorus. The sequence goes on from JACN01124334.1 coordinate 12,479, forward strand.
TCAATTCTTTGCATGTATTTCTATATTTAGCCAGTGATAATACAAAAAAGGA
>KN505319.1:21208-32328 GCA_000787155.1 Scartelaos histophorus
AAGAGAGAGAGATGAGGAGGAGGGAGGGAGAGGGAGGAGAGAGGGAGAGGGAGCGCAAGAGATGGGGTAAGAGGGAGGGAGAGAGGGAAAGATAGAAGGGACAGAGCAAAAAAGAGGGGAGAGAGAAGGGAGAGAAAAAGAGGTGGAAAGAGACAGAAAAGGGGGGAGAGAGAAAGGAGGCAGGGAGAGATAAAAAAGGAGAGAAGTGGGGAGAGAAAAAAGGGAGGATAGAGGTGGAAGAGAAAAGAAGAGGGAGAGGAAAAAAGGAGAGGTGGGAGCGAGAGAGGGGGAGGAGAGAGCGAGAGGAAGAGGGAGGAGAGAGAAAAGGGGAGAGAGAAAAAAATGGAGGTCAGAGGAGGGAGAGAGGAAAAAAGAGGGAGGACAGAGGAGGGAGAGAGAGAAAGAGGGAGGAGAGAAGAGGGAGAGAGGAAAAAAAGTGGGGGAAAAGACAGAAAAGGGAGGAGAGAGGAGGGAGAAAGAAAGAAAGAAAGAGGAGGGAGAGAGAGAAAAAACACAAGGGGAGTTAGGGAGATAAGTGAGTAAAGGACAGAGGGGGGAGAACTTCCTGATCTCATTGTTTCAGTTGCACAGGAAAGATGAGTCTGCACTGAGCTTTTTCACCCAGAACATGAATTATTTAATATTTAATTTCTTTTTTTTTTAATATCTTATTTTCACCTTGACCCTCGACCTCATTCTAACAGTTTCTAGGAAGAGTCGTGTCCATGTGTGAAGTACAAACAGAACCTGCCCTCACGTTTCTCCTGAGCGTGAAGTGAAATCAACAGTATTATGCAAATATTGTTTTTGATTTTATTCAGTTTACATTTTAAATTCACATAAAATCACATTAACTTTAGATAAACAATTGAAATATAATGTATAAAGTTGCTAGATTACGCAAAATTTAGCTTTTAGTCTTGTTATAATGTTGCTACCTCCTCAAAAACAGACCTGGAGTTGTGTTTTGGTTCATTCACATGTTTATTTTTAGTCTTTCTACGTGTCTAAAGCTCAAAATGTTCTGTTCCACTTTGTGATGTCATCTAGTGGTATAGTTTTCAAGTTAACAGCTGCTTTTTACCTTTTAGTTCAGTAGAGATTGGCATTTCCGGGCCTGAAATCATCCCAATGATTCTACTGAAGGTGTATGGGGTTTAAAGCACAACGGAGCACTTCCTGTTTCACCTCGTGACATCACAAGGTGGAACTTTAAATGTAGTTAACTGTAGAAAAAGAACAATATTAAGTCCATTTCAGAAACACATCATATTTGAATGATTCTGATAGTCTTGTTGTAAATAGGCCCTCCATGCATTTAATTGAAGTGTTAGTGCCAAAAAATACTGCTCGTTTCCATGGAGACGACACCTAAAAACCTCCACATTGTCGCTTTAAAGCCACTAACCCTGACTTTTACCATCTTAAAAACATGAGCAACGCAATTCTGAGTGGTCTAAAGTTATCTTGCGCTTACCTTACGCATTCTGAGCGCTCAACTAGCATGCTAATGTGCACCTCCTGATTGCAGACGGACTTAATTCGATCTTTAAAGCTGCTTATACAATATGTCTGTGCAGAGGCGAGACAGTTTGCTGAAATACTCGGTAGGATGTTTAAATTCAAATTCTACCACTGAATTTTTAACCGATTTCAGTGTTAACCCGTGAACAGCTCGGGGCCTCGGTTGCGTCGGGAATTCTTTTAACGCCTCTTTTAAAAGCTTCTCCGTGTTTGACAGTCACAGCTTCGCTTCAGGTCAAGGAAAAGCACCGTCTGTGTTAATGTCCGTGTTATTTCTGTCTGCAGGTTGCGGCACTAAATCACCGTCCTGGCAGCTCAAAGATGGCCGCTCTGTAAACAAACCCTGACCCCTGCGACCTGCGCTTGACCTTTGAACTTAAGTGTTAGTCCCGCGGAGAACCAGCTGGTAGAATTCGGTTCTCCAGGATCACCAGCTGGAAAAATGCTTCTGTAAATGTGCAAAAAATGATGTATTTATGGTCTTTTAAATGGCTCATTTTACGCTATTTTTTGATTTATGATATAAGAGTTGTGTTTGGATTCACTCACACATGTTTAACACATGTTTAACACCCTGTTCCACCTTGTGATGTCAGGTGGAAATACAGGAAGTACTCCGTACATCCTCACTAGAATCATTTGGAAATGTTCTACCCTGAAATTTCCGAACAAAAGGTAAAAGGGCGACTCTAAAATGTGTAAATGAAACAAAAACACAACTCCAGGTCTGTTTTTGAGGAGGTAACAGCTCACAAGAGTCAATTTTGCATAATAAAAAAGACGTTTAAAGCTACTAAAAATAAGATTCAGTACCACACTTGGCAAAAAAAATCATAATTCTAAACAAAAAAAAAAGAAAAAGAAAAATAATAATAATAAGCTCAATAATAAAATGAGAGTTAATTTAATATTGATTTTTGCTTAAGAGATAAAGCCCGTGAGGAGGTAAGCTCACAAGAGTCAATTTTGCGTAATAAAAAAGACATTTAAAGCTACTAAAAATAAGATTCAGTACCACACTTGGCAAAAAAAATCATAATTCTAAACAAAAAAAAAAGAAAAAGAAAAATAATAATAATAAGCTCAATAATAAAATGAGAGTTAATTTAATATTGATTTTTGCTTAAGAGATAAAGCCCAACTCAATCATGTGTGCTTATATATATTAAAAAAATGTTTAAAAAAAAAAAAGTACAATAATAAAATATGTTAATTTAATATTGACTTTTGCTTAAGAAATAAAGCCCAACTCAATCATGTGTGCTTCAATTGTTCAAGACCTCTGCTCTATAACCAAAAAAAAGGTTGGTGGTTCAATATCTGCCACTAATGCCACTGGGAAAACACTTTTACCGGTTCTTTCCTATGTATTTTAGTGCAACAGTACAGAAATATAGTATAAGTAGCTCACAAGCTCAAAATAAGTTTATTGCAAACTGTCTGAGTCTAATTATAAAGCGTGTTACTGTCAGATAATCAGAAAGTGCGTGTTGCGTGAAAAGAGCTTTAAAAGTATGAATCATTTGGATTCAGAATGCCTAAGGTAAATGAGGAACCAAAACCAATGAAGCAAAGGTTTGTGCGTTCATAAGTCATTGTCCATACATTCCTATATGGTTCTCCTCCGCCCGGTGGGGTGTTTGCTCCAGTTTGATGGTTACTCATCCAGGTCACTCTGAGGTGGTCCCGTCCCTCCACAGACCAGACTAATGAGGATAATCCAGAGGAGCGTTAAGGTCAGGAGGTCCCAGCAAGATAAAGAAACTAACTCCAGCCACTAGGGGCCGAAATATGAACTAAATCCAGACCAGATTTTTGCTTTAAACCAGAACTAAACTCAATTATCCAATAAAATATGTTTATTTTTGTATATATATTTTTACAAATGATCTTATTGGCCACCTATATTGTATAAATAAAATCTAAATTTGCTCAGTTTATTGCTTCACTCATTGATATGATATTAATAGGCTGTCACATTAATATTATCCATGTCTGAAAAGCAGAATGTTTGTAAAATAGTGAAGTGCTGCGACTCCGACAATAGAAGCAGTGGGACAGTTGAAAAATGTTCCTGCCGCTGCTCCGACGATTGGACGTCACTGTCTAAATAGCGGGACGTCGGAATAGCCTAGCGTAGCATCTGGTCTTAAAACAGCTTAATGCATCTTACCAGCGGGGGGCAGCGTCTCGGGACAAGCCCAGTCTGAAGTTATTGGGGTAAAAATACCTCCAAAATACTCTTAATTGGGACGTACAGCTGTGTTGGTGGTTTTGGGGGAGGCTAGCTCGCCGCTCATGACTGCAGACATTCAACTGGAGGCAGGAGTGGAAAACGCTAATGCTAACGCTAACCACAGAGAGGCTATAAACAGTTTGGTGTGACCGCTAAAGTGTGCCAAACACAGACACGCCCAAAGTCCATGTGCGACGCTAAAACTGCAAATGTTTTTGTGAGCCCACCCAAACGACACAGGGTTTCACAGATCAGGAAAATAAATACTAATAAATAAAACATAAGAAGCTCCAATTAAAGAAGATTAAATGCAATTAGTGCAGATGTTTGTTAGATTTTAGGCCATCAACTCACTACAACTACTACATACATACTCAAGTATGTATGTAGTATGTAGTAGTAGTATGTGGGTATGTAGTGGTAGTAGTAGTAGGTAGTAGTGGGTAGTGGGTAGTATGTAGTGGTAGTAGTGGGTAGTAGGTAGTATGTATAATAGTAGTAGCAGTAATAGTAGGTAGTGTGTAGTAGATGTAGTAGTAGTATGTAGATGTAGTAGTATGTAGTAAGTAGTAGTAGTAGTAGCAGTAGTATGTGTTATAATAGTAGTAGGTAGTGTGTAGTAGATGTAGTAGTAGTAGTATGTAGATGTAGTAGTATGTAGTAAGTAGTTGTAGTAGTAGTAGTAGTAGTTGTAGTATTTAGTATGTTGTAGTGGTAGTGGTAGTAGTGGTGGTGGTAGTAGTAGTAGGTAGTATGTATAATAGTAGTTGTAGTAGATGTAGTAAGTAGTTGTAGTATGTTGTAGTAGTAGTAGTAAAAAATTTGTGGATGAAACAAAACCCAACTCCGCGTTTGTTGTTTGAGGTGGAAACATAATAAGCGTCAATCTTGTGTAAAGTTGGACCTTTAACTTAAACTTTCATATCCAGAAAATGAGAAAACACGTTTAAAACAAGTCCATCTTTTTATTTTCCAAAATACTGACAGATATAAATATAACAAGAATACTTTTTTTGCATCAGAATTGAATGTACAGCCACAGAACAGAAATTCACGTGTTTTACTTTGGCGCACACGACTTAAAAACACACAGATAATTATTCGTTTGGTTGTGAATTTTGCAGTTTTGGTACAAAGTGTGAAAACTCCATCTTCAGGTTCAGGTTTATTGCTTTTTTAATACCTGCCTATGGAGATTTTCAGTCCTCCTGGTCAAAAATAATTAAAGTACAGTTACAGTGTAATAAGAGACGAACAAAAATGGACTGAACTGACCATCCATGCATAAACACATTTTCTTACATTTTCTTAATCTAAATAAATAACGATAGAAATATTTTATAGAGCAAATTAAACTGAACCAAAAGGCAGATGGTCAAGGTACATTTTGCTGCTATAAAGTCGCAATAAAAGGAAAAAAAAAAGGACATTTGGTTTGTTTTTGAATTGAAAAACATGTCATAAAATTAGAGACTGCTGGTTCTTAAAGCTGCACTGCGTAACTTTTCTGGTGGAGGGGTTATTTCTTTGCCGGGAATATCCCACAGTACGGCATTAATCATATATATCTCTAAGAAGATGAGTTATGACGCCATATTTTTGAGAAATTAAAATACAGATAGATAGGTAACACATTTAATACCATATTGAGGAACATTCTAAGCCAAGCGATAACATCTCCATGGAGACGCCACAGTGCAAAATTAAATGAGGCATAGAAATAAAATGCACACAAAATAAAACATCGATAACATTGACCATATAATGTGTCGAAAACTGCTACAATGAGACGTTTTTGGACAATATGACTCGGTTACATTAACAGACTTTTGTAAATTTCACTTACGCGACCAGTCAAAAGTTTGGACTGTATAAATGGACAAAGCTAACCCGCTAGCCGCCGCGTTCCAAACAGGAAGTGAGCATGGGGGGCGCTTCCTGCTCCATCGACTCTGGCTAAATCCACTTTGAATTGAAAAAGCCATCGCCGTTCTCTCTGTAACTGCTGCTGTCAGACTCCTCATTTTGGTGTTAAAATGTTCCTCTACATCCTGGTGTTTTTGAGATATTTCCTGTTCCTAATACAAAACTCGACTCCAAATTCGCTCCTATAAACTGCTGGCCTCATGAGCTTCGTTTGGCTGGAGCTGATTGTTTATACTTTCTATGTTTTGGACACACTTTTTCCTTTATGTTTCTTCTTTATATCTGCGATTACTGTATTTTTCGGACTATAAGGCGCATCTAAAATCATTACAACTGTTAAACTTGTATTTTTGTGTTAGCTACAACTGAGAGTTATTGTAAATGACCTGAATAAAGTTCGATTTATCCGACACGCGTTTTGTTTCGCTTATTGCTCCTTATAATCCGATGCTCCTTATGTGTGAACAATGACACAACTGACATATTATTTGATCCTGCGCCTTATAATCCGGTGCCTTTATAGCCCGAAAAATACGGTATTTGCTTTTTAGATTCTCTGAAGAATCTACGAGAGAAGTCATATACAAAAGTGAACTCAGAATAGCTCAAAATGTGTTTAAATTTTAGATTTTTTTGGCGTAGAAAATACATGAATAAAAACGATCCACCCTTTTCTTTGAATCCTGATTTGCATTTTTGGCATTTCTTGACCCTGACAAGGCACGGACGTGAAGTGAAAACCATTTCATCCAAAAACTCAGTGAGAAAAGGCCAAGGGTTTACAGCACTCTCAACAAAGCAAAGGGTGGATACTTTAAATATAAAACATCTTTATTTCCTTTAGAGTTATTTAACTTTCTTCTGTCTATTGCATAATTCCTTACTTCTGTGTGTCTATAAAACAAAGAAAGTAGTAAAGAAAAAAAACTCTGAATGAGAGGGCGTGTCCAGACTTTTGACTGGTAGCGTGTTTCAAAACTCTCTTGAATAGTTTGTCTTGAGGTAAAAATACTTCACCGTTTTTGGTAGACAGCATCAAATTTACGAATGGTCATTTCAGCATCGCGACTGCCGTTCTCCTCACCACAATTTATGATCTTGGAACCAGGCCTGACGTTGTTTATAGCTCTAAAAAAAAAAATGTCTTTGCAACATAAGTCACTTGTATAAACTGGTCTCGACCAAAATGCCACAAATGTCATTTTTTGGTCCTCAGACATGAGTCGGGAGTTGCACAGCGTAGGTCGATTGTCTTGCTAAACGATAACAAAAAATAGAAAAAAATAAACAGGTTGCCCACTGGTCTTTGGTTGAAAATAAAACGGGTACAATACTGGCTTTGGAAATCCGATAAAAAGTAAGTTTATATGTTTTGTAATCTTCTCCCAGACGCATTCACAAACACATCCCTCAGCATTTGGTGGTGACTGTGGTTTTGTTGACAATTTTAGGGTCGATTTTGGCCACCAGAAGTTTGAGAACGTCTCCAGACGATCGGATCAGCTCTTTCCCGCTGTAAAAGAAGAAAACAGAGGAGATACATGACATTAAAATCACAAGAACTGGCTTTATAGTACCAAAAATAATGAAAATACTGTCATTTCCGGACTATAAGCCGCGCCTGAGTATAAGCCGCAGGTGTCCACGTCTTCAAGAACATTTTAAAGTTCGGGCGTCTGCTTTTATCGCCTCTGAAAGTTTTTGTCGTATGTATGAGTCAATTAGTCAGCTTTACGTCCTTCTTCAGATCAGTCGCCTTTAACTTAAAAGCTGCACCATCTGTGTTTCTTTGTGTGTTTTCCATGAGTATTGTGTGAGCATGAAGCGTAAAATAACTGTTCAAAACCCAATCAAACGAGCGTCTTCCTCTGCACATCCCCCCGTCTCTCCCCGTCTCTACTGCACATGTCTCCTGCACAAAGAGACGCTGTCGGGTCTTGGATCTCGCAGGTTATGGATCAGGTCTGAGTGGATGTTCGGCTACTGAAGTTTGAGACATTTCTTCTCATCGTTTACGCCTCAGCTGCATTTAACGCCGAAGACGTGTCCCCCTCACTAATGTTCATTTAGCATCATCACTTATTTTATCACACGGGGATAAACTGTTTGAGCATCACTAGCTAGAGCTGCAACTTCATTTTAACCCTAGATCCATGTGTTCACAGCACAGACAGAGACATTTTCTGCACTTGCACATCCACTGTGTTGCAAAATAAATAATTCATCCATACATTAGCCGCAAGTGCAAGAAAAAAGTAGAGGCTTATAATCCGGAAATTACTGTATACGTAAATACAGATTACATGAGCACGATAAGTAATAATAAAAATAATGGATCAGATTTATACAGTGTTATACAGTGTTTTTTCGATTCTCATCCCAAGTACTAACCAGGCCCAGACCTGCTTAGCTTCTGAGACCTGATGAGACGCTGGAATGACGAGTAAAAGATGCAATATATTCTGTCTAATACTACACAAATTAACCCGTGTGTAAATTTGAATTGTGATTTTTAAATTTACATTTTTAAAAGCCAAAGTTCACACAGACAGGGACAGTAATGATAGTTAATAAACCAATACACCAACAAGCCACAGGCTAATACTCTATCCATGTTCTGACAGTACGTCCACAGGATCATCCATTTTTAACTGTTAAATCACTTCTCTTATTGTTCATAATGGATAAGGTGACAGTTTCTCACATGCTGTAGTCCATCCCCACGAGGCTGATGCCGTTCACTGCCAGGATCCTGTCCCCGACCCTCAGTTTGAGACACCGAGCGGCCGGAGACTCTGGGACCACAGACTTCACATAGATCCCGCTCATCTGAAGAGGAGTTTTCTACGAGAGAGAAACGGCATCACATCATTAACACGTACCGTATTTTCACCCTTTTTTGCATAGTTTGGCTGGGGGTGCGACTTATACTCCGGAGCGACTCATATGTGTAATTATTAACACGTTATTATATCAGTTTGTTTTTCACGCACTTCCTATTTGGCACGCAGCGGCTAGCGCGTTAGCTACATCCATTCATATATACAGTCTATGCTTCACACCCAGGTAGATGCCAAGAAGATTAATATAAATAACTCTGCGGGACTTTCTTGGTGTTATCGCTTCATGCAACAGACGCGCCTTTATCAGAGCAAGAACGATGTTCCAAAAACTCCCAGCGGACTTCCACGCCAAGGTCGACCGTTTCCGCAGACCGCCGAAAAGCAAAGTAACTGAGCACAACGTGACACCGGATCACATGATCAACATGGACGTTTGAGTCTGATGAAAATGACGCACGAGAGAAACCGGCGCTTCGTCTACCTCCGGAGTCGGCGGAGTTGTTTAGAAGTGACACCAAGGAAGAAGAATTCACTGGATTTAGTGATTTGGAGTAAAAATTATGCTTTGGTAAACTTGTTAGCATGTTCGTTATGCTATAGTTATCTGAATAAGTGTTAGTTTGCTACGTTAACATATCAGACACTTCTGACAGTTCGTTGTCTATGCCTCGTGCAGGTGAATGTGTTACGTTAGCGTATGCACACCTATTCACACTGTTGTTCTTTAATCTGCTATTTTAAATTGCGTTTCAAGATGCAATATTTATGTTTTCTCTTCTTTATTATGCATTTTTGGCTGGTGCGACTTATTCTCCAGCGCGACCTATACTCCAGAAAATATGGTATATGTTTCAGTTAGAGACAGGAACACTTAGAATAAATTTGTATTGAAACTTAAATCCCAACAGTGACGTATGAGATCATATTTGCCATAAAAGACGTATGTTTGTTCACTAGATTAAGCGGTTTGTAAAAGTTAAAAGTAACAGCTGTAAATCCAAAGCTGATTTAAACCATTTCGTGCTCTGAGTGCCCTGTTAGCCGGGATTATTTTACAAAGTGTGATTTGGGCACCGATGGGAATAACATGGATTTACAGTCCTGGTATAATCCTGGTCCTGGTTCAGTCCTTCATTGGAGCACTGGATCCTGTTTCTTCATAAACTATAGAAGTACAATCGGACTCTTACCGTCCCGTCCACGAGGGGTTAGCGTATGCAAACCTATTCACACTGTTGTTCTTTAATCTGCTATTTTAAATTGCGTTTCAAGATGCAATATTTATGTTTTCTCTTCTTTATTATGCATTTTTGGCTGGTGCGACTTATTCTCCAGCGCGACCTATACTCCAGAAAATATGGTATATGTTTCAGTTAGAGACAGGAACACTTAGAATAAATTTGTATTGAAACTTAAATCCCAACAGTGACGTATGAGATCATATTTGCCATAAAAGACGTATGTTTGTTCACTAGATTAAGCGGTTTGTAAAAGTTAAAAGTAACAGCTGTAAATCCAAAGCTGATTTAAACCATTTCGTGCTCTGAGTGCCCTGTTAGCCGGGATTATTTTACAAAGTGTGATTTGGGCACTGATGGGAATAACATGGATTTACAGTCCTGGTATAATCCTGGTCCTGGTTCAGTCCTTCATTGGAGCACTGGATCCTGTTTCTTCATAAACTATAGAAGTACAATCGGACTCTTACCGTCCCGTCCACGAGGGCCAGACCCAAACCCTGAGGTCCCTTCTGTAGCTCCACTGTGAACACCTCCTCACTCTCCACCTCCACTTCCTCCAACCGCCGCTCGCCACTTTCAATCGCTGAAATAAAAAAAGAAATACACAGAAAATTAATTTAGTTTTTCTCCCTAAACAAAAAAGTAAAGAAATGCGAGGACCTGCTGTCTATTTTATTTATGACAGCCAACATTTTTAGATTTTGTACTTTTTTGTGTGTTTTGGACTGTGAAACTTTTCAGGTGGAGAGTCCAGAAACCTGCTTGTCTTCACAGAGATTGATTCCATAGTGCAGTGATAAACATATTTTCAAGTTACAGGCCAGATCTGTGGAGAGGCAACTTCGCACACATCAATAAAAAAAATGCTTAAAGTTGAATAATGCAATACAGATAATCACATACTATATGTAACTTTTTCTCCAACATTGCAAAAAAAGGCCCAAAACTAAGATATAAACACTTAAATCTATCAGAAAATGACTTTAAAATAGTGAAATTATCTGTTCATGCAGCGAAATCATTTTACTTGACTAGTTATCTTAAAATAAAAAACCTCTAGACGAGAATTAAACAGTCTCAGAACTAGTAAGTGGAAAATAAATCTGAAAACAAGATGAAGAACCTGATATAAGTTTTAAAATTAGACTTAGACAAATTTTATTCATCCACAAGAGAATTTTTTTGGACACAGTAGCTCACCCATCATAGCATAGCATAGCATAGCATAGCATAGCATAGCATAGCATAGCATAGCATCAGAGTAATAAAATAAAAAAAAAATATTAAAATTCAAAAAATAAATTAAATTAAACCAAAATAAAATAAAAATTCTAAATAAGTAGCAAGAAA